>BQNB010148706.1:0-16263 GCA_026074375.1 Tanacetum coccineum | reverse complement strand
CATTTAGATTAGTCATTTATATCCATTGGACACATTGTCTTGGATCATCATTGTAATCACATTTGTAACACTATCTTGTATCACCAACTAGATTAGATGGTTTATGTGTTTGTGCCATAAAACACAAAGTTTGTTATGTTGGGCCATAAAACATAACGGGTTTGGGTTGGTTCTACCCGATGTGTAAGATCCTGGTATTTAGCTTTGTACCGGATAAAGTGTAAGCGGCGTTTGATTGGTTCTACCTTGATCTAGGACTCGGTATTTAGCCTTGTACCAAAAAAAAGTGTAAGCGATGTTGTGTAAGGTTTTCTCCGCCGATAAGAGAGCTTGTTGATCTAGTGAAAAAACTCTCGAGTTGGGTACTCGGGGAGTGGAGTAGGGCGGAGAGGAGCTTCGTGACCGAACCACTATAAATCGTCGTGTCCGGTTTGCATTCTCTTTTATTTATCGCTCACTATTTATTTTATGCTTATGATTGTGTTGTGACTTGATGTTTATGCTTGTGTTGTGACAACTTGCTTATTCTATTTCCATTATTCATATAGTCTTAGACTATAATTGGTACTTTTCATATTACGTCAAGTTGGATCAGGTATTTGATACAAAAGTTTTAAGATTTTAAACGGAAATGTATTCACCCCCCCCCCCCCCCCTCTCTCTTTACGTTTTTCCACAAGAGCTTTTAAAACCAAAGTTTTAATGTTTATGAACACAATCTTTCATAACTATTTTGTGTGTTCAAAAACATATAGTGTCCGAGTACAGTTTTTCAAGAATTTTTCAATGAAAATTCAAAATCTTTCAAAATTATGTACTCGACACTATCTTCATCCCTCACTTCAACAGTTGAGGGGGAGTAAAAGAAAAATGTCCCACATAATTCATGTTGAATACACAACATTTTTCTCTCCGGAAGCTTCTCAAAACATGTAAATTCTAATCCGTTGGTATCCAAAATATCAAGACATTTGCTATTTTTGATAAGGGAAGAAAATCTGATTAAAATATGTGATCATTTAAGACTCAAGTGCGAATTCTTACCTTTATGTGCGAAACAATTTCGAATATTGATGCACATGTGTAGGGTGAGTATTTCATAAAGTAAAACTTTCAAAAGTGTCAAATGTTTTGATTTATTTCACACACACTTTGATTGTTTTTCAAAAAGATTTTATAGTTTCGATCTTATACCCAACAACCAACTATTTGAAGTCATAAGGTGGATAAGGTTCGGTATTATCACATGATCCAACCAGAACCAAAGGGATCTACCCAGGGACATTCCATAGTTAGATTAGAAGTCCTTAGGTATGATTTGGAGATGAATCAGAAAAGGGAATAATGTTAATTAAGGCTTGAGCTAGCACCAGAACAATCACGACACGGTGTTAGTAAGGACGTCTTAGTAAACATTGAAGGGGTTGAAGAATGAAAAAGAAATGTTATGTAAAGGGTGAAAAGAAATGAACCTTCCATGCAACTTAGGAGGAAACCGGGTCAATACATGAACTATAAGAATCATAAATGATGTCTTGTATTGAAGAAAGTCATCACGGACCAGTGATCCAATGCACAACCTTTCCTAGCCACTATTTCTCTCAACAAATTCTTGATTCATTTATCACCGAGATTACCATGTTATCTATTGACTTCTCACTCCGAGAACGTTGATATTGAATAGGTGGCAGTCTGCTCCAGCCTCCGATCACTAAAACCAAAACGAACTAATTGAGTTCAGAGCCAGAAGATCAAATATAAATCTCATTAGCACACAATTCAAGATAAACACTTGTTGTTCACTGGTATGTGCTTAATTACACATACCTTTTACCTTTAAAAACAAGCTAAAATAACCAAAAACGGACTTAAAATGCCAAATATACGCTTGTTTTGCTAATTGTGTTGTGCAGGAACGGATAACTAAGAAAAGGACGAAAAACAAAGCCCAAAACGACAAAACCGGACTCGGAATGGAAAAGACCATGAAAGACAAAGCCAAATCAAAGCCGGAAAGTCAATCAAGTCAAAAAGTCAACAGAAAAGTCAACTGGTCAAAGACAAAGTCAACCCAAGTCAACCCCGAGGCCAAAGTCAAGAAAATATAAGTTTAGGGACTGAAATTGTCAATCCCTAAACTTATATATAAAGAAGAAAAGAGAAAAAAGAAGACAAGGGTGCAATCTGTTATTTTTGCAAAGATGCACTCCAAGGACTTGTTCTGCCAAGTCCAAAGAGTTGTATCACACAAGGACTAGCGGTGCAAAGAGTTATATAACTCTTGGGGACTTGTTTTGCCAAGTCCTAAGGTTATTAAACCACAAGGGAACAAGGTGTAATGAAATTACAATATACCATGAGGGGGCCATTTATGCCAAGTTTATCAAATACTTCACTCTGTTACACCCCCATCTTCTTTTCCCGATCGTTTTTTCCCTCCAAATACAACTCACGGGTTCTCACCCATCTGTTTAACCTGCAAACACAATTCCCCATGGTTATTCATTCTCCCCCCTCAGCCACTTACCTTGCCTGCGAATTAGGTGCCTTGTTGCTAATCCCTCACCCCAAGGCTTTTTTCGACGACCACGATTACTTTTTGATGAAATTGGAGGGCTAGGATTCGTTTGCTTCTCCCCCTCTCACACAACTAACACAAGGACTCTCTATAAAAGCTGTAGAAGACAGAAGAACAAAGAGCAAGTTTTTATTTTTCAGTTTTGAATTTTTTCGTAATTTTAAGCATTTTTCTTAAGTTTATTTTAGCAATTAAGCTTTAAGCATTTGTAATCTTGTTCTTTCAGCTTGTACTTCTTCATTTGAGGAATAAAATTCAGTTTTCAAAGTTTACTTGTTCTTTATTTCCAATAATAAGCCATTTTTGCTCAATAAGCTCTCAATAAGCTCTTTGAGCTTATTCTTGTTAATAAGCTCAAATTCAGCTGGAAACTTGTTAAAAGTTATTACTATACTTAAATTTCATTTACATCAAAAACATTGTCATGAAATTCACTTTGAAGCTATTTGGAGTAATAAGCACAAAGTGTTATATGTGCTGGGTAGGTGAGTTTTTTTAAGCTCAGTTTAGAGGCTAAGGAGCCATTATGACAGGGGTTTTTTTGCCAACTCACTCAGAAGGGTGGGCTTGGTTTGAGAACAACAAATCCAAGGTTTCAATTCTCAATTTCCATTTAGCTTAATTTTTAGCTTTAGACACTAGCTTATTTGCTTTTATTCTTTTCAAACATGTTTGTTTAGGTTTAATATCTAGCTGTTTTTAGTTTTCATTAGGTTAAACTTATGTAATCTTAGTTTATAACTTAAAATTGTCATCTTAGTGCAAAAAGCTAGTAGAGAAAAATTGCTTTATTTTTCAAAATAAGCTAGGCAATTTATAGCTTAAATAGTTTAACTAGGTCATTTTAAGTAGAAGTGGATAAAAGGTTTTAAAAGTTTTAGCTTTAAAATAGATTTTTAAGCCCACTTTAGTTTGGCAGTTTTAAGTAAAAGGGTGTTTGGCACAAGTTTAAAAACGGGTCAAAATGGTTTTGGCATGGGTTATGACCATGAGGTTGGTTTTAGCTTAAGTTGTTAAGATATATATAAGCTGTTTTTAAAAAGTATTTTCAGTCTTAAATTGTTTTTCAAGGTTTTCTAAATCCTTCTTTTGAAAACTGTGCGGTTTTTAGAATACACAAGTGCTTATTTGAATAAGCACTTGTGGTTTGAGTTTAAGCATTAAAAAAGGTGTGTTTTGTGTGTCTAAAAAAGACTGTCAAAAGCCTTTGGTCTTTTGACTTTGGTGAGTCAAAACCACCAAGTCTTTTCTGTCACAGTTTTAACAAACCCCCAAACCCTTTTTCACAATCAAAAATAAGCAGTTAAAAAACTGATTTCCAAAAGCTCAAATTGGTGCACAAGCCCTTGGCTATAACAACTCAATCTGTTTGAGCTTATTTGTGCGTTTAGAGCTTATTTTTCTGACAAGCTTAATATTAGCTGTCAAATAAGCCCTTGAAATTGCTTAAAGTCCCCTCGGTGCAAAAGGGGGAACTTTAGGGTCATCATTTCTCAGCCATTAAGCACACTTAACGCCTATGTTTTTGGCTTATTTTATGAGTAAATTAGCTCTTAATAAGCCCTCTCAAAATTTCAGACTTGAAGTGCTTATTTGTGGGCTTATTTTCTAAGCAAAACTTAGCCCTTTGGTGTTTTTGCATACCTTAGGCTGCGGCATTGGCTTAATTTTGGATTTTAGCTTATTGGCTTATTCCTAAGCCCAAATGTTTCTAGTAGCTTTTAGGTTAAGTTGGATAGTTTAGTTTGCTTATTCCACTTTTGTTAGCTTATTTGAATGCCCAAGTTAAGCAATTTTTGTCTTTAAGCTTTGTTTAAGCTTTTCTGCCATAATAAGCTTCCCACAGCTTATCTAGTATAGCTTTTCCTTTCCTTTTTAGCTTATTTAGGTAGTTTAGACCTTAGCTTATATTAGCCTTAGCTGCTTATTCGAACATAGTAGCAAAAAGACTTAGGAAAAATTGGCTTTTAAGCCTATTTTAGCTTGCTGTCATCTTTTTAAAGCTATTTTAAAGTTATTCTTTTGATAAAAGTGAAAAGTGCATTTGTTAAAGTTGTTTAATATAAGCTCCTTAATAAGTTTGCAGTTCTAAGTTTTTGCTGAATCTTAATTTTTAATTAGCCCAAAAAATAAAGCTAGATCGTAGGGGTGGTTGAGTACTTTTCCTTAATAGTCAAGGGGCACTCGTTATGACGATATAGTGTAAAATTACACCTTTATTTGCCCCCTAACCTTTCACTTTACTTTTGTACATTTTCTACCTTTGAGTTTTCGAAAAATAAAAAAGGGGGAAAGACACTTGGCCCGGGTGAGCAAGACTCGAACCCGGGACCAAGCGATACAAACCCCCTTTTTACACACACACTTAACCACTGCGCCCTTGGGTCTTTTTCGTTAAAGACTCAAGGGCCTATTTATTTAAGGTGTTTGTGAGCTTATAAGCCTATAAGCTGTAAAAGCTTATTTTCGGGCTTATTTTTTCGAGCTTATTTGTGTTCTTTTTTGTAGGATATTTCAGTGTCTAGATTTTTAGAAAGTTTTTCAGAATTTTTAGATAGGTTTATATTTTTTATAATTAATTTCGATAAAAGGTTATTTATTCATAAAACATACAAAAGTATCAAAAAATATTTTGCTTTTTAGAAAATTTTCTTTTGTCATCTGTTTGTAGGGAAAAATATAATATTTTGTTGGGTCATTTTGTATATTCTTTTCAGCGTTTAAAGAACGGGTCCGGGTACGGGATTTTTTTTGACTCGTTTTTGGGTCAAAACCGAACTCCGTTTTTCGGTCTAGTCATTTTGCATTCTTCTGTTATTTGATCCTAGAGTTGTTCTAGAATGCAAAAATTTCTTCGTAGGGTTTATTTTTTAAAAAGTTTTTAGGTTTTCCCCTTTTGTTCAGGGAATTCGGGCTATCGTTTTTAAGTTTAATTTCGTAAGTTCTGGTTTTTTTAGAACGTTTTAGTCGTTATATCTAATTTGACTTTTTCAATTACCAAACAATTCCTTCCTTAAATCAAATCATTTGATACGTAGCGAATTTTACTCATTCAGCTGTTGGGGAATAAACGACCGGGAAAGCTCTATATACTTCTCGGTTGCATTGATTGTTGTTTTTACACTTAATTATATAGTTTATATTTTGTTATATATTATAGTTATTTACGGTGTAATCCAGCCAGTCAAACTCTGACACTTAGCTTAGTGTCGGAAATTTTGTAAGCGAGCGGTTTATGTGTTTTAGGCTCTTACAACCTAGGTTTGTTAGTTGGCCATAAAACATAAGGTTTGGTTGTACCGAAGAAGGACTAGACATCTAGTTAGTGTCTGAAAATAATGTAAGCATTGTTTATGGTTTTCTACGCCGAAAGGGAGCTTGTGATTTGTGATAGTAAACTTCGAGTGGATACTCGAGGAGTAGTGTAGGCGAAGAGGAGCTTCGTGATCGAACCCATATAATTCTTCATGTCGGTTGCATTTTCTTTTACCTTTCTCTTTACTTTTGTCTTTACATTTATCGCTTTACCTTTACATTTACATTGTACTTATGATTGTGTGAATTGTTGTGTTATGTTGTGTCGTATGGTTGTGTAGCTTTTGTGTAAACATTGTGTGTGTAGGATATATTGTAGAATATTCACTAGTTATTGCAAATATATTATCGACACTTTTCATATTGCGTCAAACTTGATTGGTGATTTGATACAAATGATTTAGTCCGAAAACCTCTTCTGGAGGCGGTCTCTTTAAATCGGGCGGCCCCCTGATGTACTAGGCGGCCCTATATATTTATGGGACCGCCAGGGGACAGAGAGTGATTTTGATATTGATACAAAAGATTTAAAGTTTTAAAGGAAACGTATTCACCCCCTCTACGATTTCCACAATTGGTATTAGAGCCACGTCGCTCTAGTTTTCAAAATAAATGGTTTTAAAAATAGAGTACGATCCATGTATCAAATTACCCATGAAGCTGGGAATAAATATGAAAAGTGTTTTTGTTGCTTGCTTCGTTTAGTTTTTGTTGTTTAAATATACTCGTACTAGCTTGACTGGAAAATATTTCAAAAAAGCTTGGAAGTGTAAAAATACATCTTTGTAAGTTTGGAGTAAAAATTAAGGGTTTTTAGTTGTTGATAGCAACGTACTTTCATAGTGTTTCCATTTTGTATTGTACTTTTAAAAAAAGTTGTACAATAGCAACGAACTTTCATAAGTGTTCCATTTTGCACATTTTGATGACGTGTCACATTATAAATGGTGCCACGTGTCAACCTTTCAAGTATGACACGTCATCAAAATGTGCAAAATGAAACACTTATGAAAGTTCATTGCTATTGTACAACTTTTTAAAAGTACAAGTACCAAAATGGAACACTTATGAAAGTACGTTGCTATTCTACATACTAACAACCCTAAATAAATAAATGTCTAAACACGTGTTTTATGTGCTGGAACAACTCCCTGAAGTCCTATGTCCCTACATTAAGTTACCAAATGATTTTATACGAAAAACGTATTTTTGAGTCACTGGTGGCGGTCCCATAAATGTCTGGGCGGTCCCCTAATATATCTGGGGGCCATCACCTTTATGGGGGTCGTCTGTTTGTTTCGTTAGATTTTGGCAAACTTCGAAAAATCATATAAAATCAACCGTAAGTCCGTAGAAGTCATGCCACCCGCCATTTCGAAGATAATTGAGTCTAGTTTCATTTAAAAATACTTCCAAGTCATCATTCCAAATTTAAGTTAGTCAGAAATGCAAAATACTACATAGTGGTCAAAACTTTATGTTTCTTTTGACGTTAAAACTTATAGTTTACTTTTTCCTTCGAGCAAACTTTCTAGTCAATGTATCTTTTGAAATACAGGTACATTTATCTTTTCAATATATTGATCTTATTTAATTTAAAATGGGGAGGAAACTTATTTTATTTTCAAATAAAATCAAGCTAAGTATACATCGTTGTATTTAATACACAAAACGACAACGAATATCTTTATGTGCATGCTAAATGCTTATGTGTATTTACTTGTATCGTAATTTTGTAATAGATATTATTAAGTGAGCATTGCTACCTATAATTGAGCTACTTATATATCTAAACACATATGCCATGTGCACCATTTATTTGTTAATAGTTTTCCGGATTATGTCTAATAGGAATTATGCTAGATTTCTTGTGTTAAGTTGAAAATGTTTGTGATTGCATAAGAATAGATCACTATATTTAAAGTGTTTACATTAAAATTCTTGTAGATCATTTGAGTGTAGTTACTCTTTAGGATTGAGTGTTTAATAGTTTCAAGTGTGTGAAAAAATTGTTTTTAATAAAAAAAAAATGTCTAAGATCATTTGTTAAAAACCGTCACTTAAAATATTTCAAAACATTAATCTCTTTCAACAAAGTGTCTAAATTTTTCATCATTGCATTGTTTTAACCTTGGGTTGTTAAACAAAATAAAGTTTTTATTAATAATAGTAATTAAGTAAAAGAAAGAAATGTATTTTTAACTTTGCTTGTGCTTACATTGTCTAACACACACCTAATTATATTATTTTTATAAACAAATATGGTATTTTACAAAAAGATGTGTGTTGTATAAATAGGTTAGGAAATCATTTATATACTTATAAAATGTCAAAAACTATGCATACTATACATAACAACAAATAGTTTTTTGCACAAGCAAAAAATATGACAATCTTGAAGTAAGAAGTTAAGCTTGTATTATCATCAACCTCACTTAAATATTCTTAGGATTAATGGAACCCATATAAAATTTTATTTGTTTTTTTAAAAAGAGCGTTCGTGAGGGTCAAAAAAGATTTCAAATATATATCGATTCATTATTCAAATTATGATTGATATTATTATCGAATCTAATTGAAAAGTTTTCAAGTATGAACAAGAAATAGGATTCTTATTTGTCTAGCTTTAAGATTATATCAAAATATAACAAGGGTATTATCTTAAAACCTACATTCACTCAATCACACTCAATTGATATGAAAATAACGACATTCCCTTTCCAAGACGATTAGGAATAGGCATCGGATTAATACTCACACTTGTGTAGTATGATGTCAATGAGTCTTACTTGTCAAATTAGTTTTGTTCCAGATATTTGGCAAAATCTATGCATTAAAATACCACAATAATGAAGTAGGTTGACCTACGTGAATATTCATCCGAAACTCAAGTAATTTACCTTGCTATGCAATTGGTAAAGTCGTTGTTTCCGAAAAGCCAAACATGAGCAAATGCACAACATATGTAACTTTGCTCAAACAATTCAAAGCACACTCAAACCCAAATCTATTCTTCTCATCAAAACTCTATCTTACTTTACCAAATAAGCATAATATTTCTTCCTCACCAAATGAGAACCCTTTAACCATCTAAGGTTAGAATTAGGAAGAATTAAACATATTCCACAAACCATTATCGTGCTTTCTTTCAATAAGTGATCGTAAGAGGATTTTGAATATGAAGATGATTATTATTCAAACGATAATCAATCTCATCATTCAATCTAATTACAAAATTAGAATATGAACATGAAATCGAGATTAGGATTTATCTAGATCACGGAAATATCAATCAAATAACCATATATATTTTTTCGAGTCTACATGTTTAACCATCCTCGGTTATTACATGAAATCACGAAGTCGATTGTAAGACAACAAGATTAGTCATCAAAGTGCAACTCACACTTGCAATGAAGATGTCTCATTGAGTCTAAAGTGTTCAAATGTTGTGTTATTAGCTATAGTCAAATTATACATGCTAAACTTAACACACTCTGAGTAGGATTGACGACTTATAAATTTCCATCAGGAAACTCATAAGTACTCCAACTTGATGAGCAAGACTTAGATGTCATTTCCAAAAACTCAAATTGAGAACTCGTATAACTTATATAAGCTTCTCATAATAACCTAATGTCAACACCATCTCCCAAATAATAATAAAAATGATCCTTGCCCAAATTTGGCACTTCCACGGATCGATGGATCCGATGTCTTAAATTCATCTTCGGTTTAGGTAGATCCGCCCTATGGCATTAGATTTAAACATCTTCCTCTTGTCGAGTAGGGGAGTGACTGTCTACATCTCACCTCCCTCATACCTCACTTCTGCGGGATTGGGTAATGTTGTTGTTGTTGTTGCCTCTTGTCAATCTCTTGCTTAAAAGTCTAACATAGATGTAACTAAACTTTAGTTAATCATCATTATTTCTACAAAGAAACAAACACAATATCTATTGAGGTAAATAACCTTAATTGGGTTTCTTTCATAAAAGACAGGCAAATGTGCATTCTTTGAACACTCTCAATATAGAGCATTACACATTGTCACTTTTAAGCATACTCCTAGGTCCTAGATGACTCATTCTTTCTTATAGCTACAACAACTTCGCCTTGCGGGGGAGGGGGGGGGGGGCGCGGGGGGGGGGGGGGGGGGGGGGGGGGGGGGGGGGGGTGGGTGGGGGTCGCTCATTCAACCTTAGAATTCCACACATCTTGATTAAGATTATGTAAACCAAAATTAAAGTACGCTAGTTGAGTCATAATAGGCCTTGTATGAAAAGACAATACAAATTTTATCTTTGCTACAATTCATTAGGTAAATATAGGATTTCTATTTTGTCTAACATGAGAATGTCTACTGGAGAATCTATTGCACTAGAAATTCAATTTGACCTAACGGTTAAATTGCTTCTAATAGTGAAGTTGGGTTTGTGGTATAACCCGTAAAAATGGTCGTGCTTAGCCTGAATTGAGCACCACCAGTGATAGTCTTCTTATTCATCTTAATTTACTAATTGCTCATCTAAATATGCCTAATGAATAGTTACATCGATAAACTTTGTATTCATTAGGGTGCACCTAAGCAAGTAGATATTGTTAAGGGTTTTCTTCTTAGTTTCTAGACTATCTTGCATCTCACATTTTGTGCTTTGATGTTTCATGTGATAACATGCTTCCTGTAATTAGCAATTTATAGGCTTATGTTTATTTAATGCTCAATGTTTATTTGTTTAAAATATTGAAAGAATGTTGTTGTAAAAGCGTTTGCCTTTTTCTAGCAATTTAGATAAAATATTCCTTAGTTTATTTAAATAGCACATGCTCCTAAGTGCTAAATGTAACATGTTTTACATGATGATTGCATTTAAAATTATCACGTTTTGTATGCGTCATTTTACTACATAACGTGTTTATTGTGCACCTTAATATGTTAGTCTTAATGTAATGAACAATTAATATTTAAATGTCATATAATTTAACATTAATCTTGTTGTTAATTGTCGTTGATCATGCTTAAATAAACCTTGCATGATTATTTCTCTATATCTATGCATAGGTATATATATATATTTTTTCTCAACTATATATTTTACTTCGCGTCCGCGTCACAAATCTAAAAGTCAAAAAGAGTCGTAGATGGTCTTAAATCTCTTGAGTCTTCATTCACACCTTCCCTTAATCATCATCTCCCTTTCTTCCGAATCATCCACTCTTTCGTCAAGAAGATGTTAGATACAAATCTAACGCTCCTCCAAGTAGGTTTGGCAACTTGAATATTTCATCCGAAATATTCAAGTATCTTTAACTTGCGATCGCAAATGTTAAAGGTCATATCTGAAAATTCCTATTCAAGCCGTTTAACAACATAAGTTAAAATGCTCTTCTTTCTCTTCGATGAAAACATTCTTCTCTCTTTCGAAACATTTTTCTCTTCATCGAAAACATTCTTTCTTCTACGAATCATTCTTTCTCTTCGATGAAATTCATCTTTTCTCTTCGAAGAAAAATATTCTTTCTCTTTGTTGAAATTCTTTATTCTTTCGATCCACACCTCTTCCTTCTCATCAACAGGCATCTACAAACCATAAGTTGGCTAATCTCTTTTCGTTTTACTATTTCGTTACCAACTTTAAGTATAACGCTTTATACTCGTCATTCGTTTGTTTTATGAACATACACAATTAACTCGAGAAGACACATCCATCTTGCAATTGTAAATGCTCGCTAGTCTCTATCTTTGTTTGTTTTCTTCTTTATTATTATTATTATTATAATTTTTATTTTTGCGTACGAAACACACTGAAGATGCGTCACCATTTCCTTCGGGACAATGTTCAAATGGAAACATCTCCATTCGAATAGGTTGCGTCTGAAGATAACATGTCTACTTTTTCTATTACCCTCAACCGCGAATCATAAATTGTTTTTTCTAGGGTCTGGAAAGATGGAACAACATTCCGTAAATCTTTCACTTTCTTTTCTCTCCTGTCTCGTTTCTAGCTATTCTCTATTCATGCGTCGTGGAAACGTAACTACTTCATCCGAAGTACTTTAAGTGTTTTTAATTAGCGAAATGCACATTAAAATGTCACTCTTTTTGAAAAATTCATCAATTTCTCCAAACATCCCTCCTGTTGGCGGTCGGCGCCCCAGATAAATTGGGACACAGGCAGCAGATTGTAATACCATTCTAATTTTTGTTTTTACACTTCCTATCTTTGCTACGAGTTTTAACGTCTACTCCACAACCCAAACCTTACCTCAATATCTCTCTATAGATTCAATTGGTCATCCTCTTTATCCCAACACTCAAACGCATCGTTGCTTCATGTTTTCAGAGTCAAGTGAATTTCATAACGAAATGCGTCTCGTATCAAACACCATTCCTTTATTATTTGATTAGTCTTACATCCATCAACTTCACAAATTCATAGGACGAAATGGTCCCTCACTTTCTCGCATACGTCTTGTTCAATTCATAAATGATTCTTCTATCCTAAAATATTTCTTCTTCTTCTAGTAGTCGTTTCCTTCTGATAGTCTTTCTACTTCTAATAAGTGTCTTCTCACTTCTAAACGTTTTTTTACTTTAATGAGTCTCCTCATCTTCTAGCGTTTTCTTTTCACTTCTATTACGTTACTTCATTCTTCTAATAGTTTTTTACTATTGAATTCCTCTTATTCCCTTGACAATTAAGATTTTATCTGAATATTTAAGTAATTTGCGAAATTTCAAATGTCACTATTCGCAAACTTTCCACTTTTTAGAAATGAAGATACATAAAGCAGATATAAATCTTCATAGTGTTATTGAGTCATTCATTATTATTTCCACCATGAAAGAACTACACCTCATTTCACATCCCATCTTTGTTCTCAACATTGTCAACAACAAAACACCAAACAAACTTTAAATTCTCAATCATCAACCTTTGTCTCGATAGGATCATATGCACATCAATTGTTAGTGCAAATGATATATCAATCTTTTCTATCAACCTCGTTTCAACACGTTCCTTCTTTAGTATCGCTCGTCCTTTCCTATTTTTCAGCTCTATGGAATCATTTTCACTCACATCCAAGAGCACATCATCTTCATCCTCGTATTATTTTTCTTTTTATTCTTTTTAGGTATGTGTGTTATTATATATATATATATATATACATATATATATATATATATACATATATATACATATATATATATATATAGACATATTTTGCCAAGATATTAAATGTCATTCGTCTACTTTAAAAGGTTTCATTCTCCAAATATTTTTTTGTCAATCAATAAACAAATTCCATTCTCGTTTATTAAAAGTTGGTCTAATCTTTATCGTAAACATTAAGTCTCGGTTCTTTTTATTTCATCATTTAGGTTGTTTTTAAAATAATGATTACTTGCGTCTAGTTTCTACTTCTCTTTCAAAGTGTCATACTTTAGAATAATAAAACCTAGAAGTGCATGTCTAGTTCCCTGCTAATGTTTTGCTATATGTATATGTGCACTTGTCTACTAACTTTGTTTTGTAGACAAACAATATCTTGTATTCCTTGGTTTCACAAACAAGGGGAGCATTACTCCAAGGGAAAGTCACTATGCAAGCGCTCTCATTTTTTTTCTTTTTTCTTTTTAATCTTTTACATTGCATCGATCTTTTAGCATCATGGTATTTTATTGTGTCCATGGATCCGTTAGAGTCAATATACAAGGAATGATATTATCATAGGGACGCAATAAGCAAGGGGGAGCTAGGAGATATGTGGTTAAATAGCATGGATTTGGTTAAAACCGTGATGATAGAAGACTTTTGTGGGTTGATGCATGCTCACCTTTTAGGAAGATAGGTATCGGGGTTTGTCTAATACAATGAAGGGCTCGTTGTACTCCAAATACTTTATTTTTCCAATTATTAAAAATCACCCTCAACTTTAGGTCCTCTTTCGTCCTTTCAATTATATACTTGAAGTACCTACTCCTTTTCTCCAAAGCTTCTTCTCATTTCTCATAAACCTCGTCTACTATCTAAGAACACACAATACTTCACCTTTATTTCCCACATCTTCTACTCATACCTCAAACCTATATACTCGGAGCACCTATCCTCTTCTCATTCCTCCAACATATATACCCGGAGCACGTACCCTCTTCTCATGTCTTCTTCTCAAACCTCCAACCTATATGCTCTAACCATAATCCACACTATACCTTTTTGCTTCGACAAAAGAGGGAGAAAGGAGTGTAAACGAGTAACTTTTAAACTTTACTATGTGCTATAGTTTACATATTTTGTCATCATCAAAAAAGGGGAGATTGTTAGTGCAAATATTATGATATTTAATCTATACGATCTCTTTATGTTTTGATGATGACAAACATGTAACTTGTAATACGTAACGTAAAGTGCGCAAGTTACTCGTAATCATAAATCATCAATGCATACACGTATCAACATCTCTCGACGTCTCAAGTATGCATCAAGACGGACATTGGTTTACACCCGACGTAAATCACATAAGGTATGTAAAAAACAATATTAAACTTGTAGGTTGATCAAAGAAATAAGTTTTTGTCTTAAACTTTATATTTTTATAAATACAACAAAACTATTTCTCAAAAATTATTTAGACAAATTATTTTTGAATTATAAAGAAATGTTTTATGTTGTAATTATTTCAAAATTCAAAATCTGGTTCTTTTCGCCCCAAAACATGTTACACTTTTAACAGACAAGTTTGTCACCACAAAAAGACAAAAATAGGAGCGTCTGTCGGGGAGGTCCCTTAAATAGGTCGGCGGGACCCTTAAATACCGGCGGCCCCCTAATATATCTGGGACCGTCGTTTCCCGACAGGCTGTTTTTCAGCTCCTATAAATAGTGGGTCACCTCCAACTATTTTCATAACCATTTTGCACGATTTTCTTTCAGTTCTTTCTCTCTCTAGATCTCACTAAATCTTTGATCATTCAACTTGGTTAATCTAGTTTAAATGTGATCAAATCTTCTATCATTTCCTTCTTTCCTCAAGTGCAAGAGAATAACTTCGGTCATCTTCAAGATCCGAAGTTATGTAGTCTAGATAATCCATTTGTAACATTTATCACATATAGATCAAGCCTATGTCTTCCAATCTTTAGTAGTGTGTAGATCCAAATGATGTATATATTTGGATGGGTTGATTGTGGGTTGATTAGTATTTTAGGCCTTAAAATACATTGGTGATGTGGTAGATTGGTTCTAGCTAAGATTAGGACTCGACATCTAGCATAGTGTCAGAAAATAATGTAAGCAACGCGGTTTATGTGTTTAGGCCATAAAACAAAAGGTTTGTTATGTTGGGCCATAAAACATAACGGGTTTGGTTGTACCCAAAAAAGGACTCGACATCTAGCTTAGTGTCAGAAAATAATGTAAGCATTGGTATAAGGTTTTCTCCGCCAAAAGGGAGCTTGTTGACTAGTGAAGTAACTTTCGAGTTGGATACTTGAGGAGTGGAGTAGGGCGAAGAGGAGCTTCATGACCGAACCATTATAAATCATCGTGTCAGTTTGCATTTTCTTTTACCTTTCTCTTTACTTATGTCTTTACATTTATGTGAATTGTTGTGTATGTTGTGTTAGTCATGGTTGTGTAGCTCTTTGTAGTAAACATTATGAGTGTGGATATATTGGTAGAATATGTGCTAGTAATTGTAAATCAATTATCGACACTTCTCATATTGCGTCAAACTTGATTGGTCATTTGATACAAATGATCTAGTCCGAAAACCTCTTCTGGAGGCGGTCCCTTTAAATAGGGCGGCCCCCTAATGTACTAGGCGGCCCTCATATATTTATGGGACCGCCGGCAGAGAGTGATATAATCTTTGATCATAAATTTTTTAAAGGAAACGTATTCACCCATCTTTACGGTTTCCACAATTGGTATCAAAGCCACGTCTCTCTAGTTTTCAAAACAAATAGTTTTTAAAATAGAGTACGATCCATGTATCAAATTACCCATGAAGGGGGATTAAATATGAAAAGTGTTTTGTTGTTTGATTCGTACTAGTTTTGTTATTAAATATACTTCTTATACTAGCTTGAAGGAATTTTTTCTCAAAAAAAATTGGAAGTGTTAACTTATGTTTGTCTAAGTCGTCAGAGTATAAATAATGTCTAAAACACGTATTTCATGTGCTGAAACAACTTTTTGAAGTCCTACGTCCCTACATTAAGTCACTAAATGATTTTATACTAAAACGTGTTTTTGGGTCTCTAGTGGCGGTCCCATAAATGCTAGGGCGGCCCCTAAATATATCTGGGGGCCGTCACCTTTATGGGGGTCGTATGTCTGTTTCAGCAGAATTTGGCAAAATTCAAA
>BQNB010148705.1:2048-16263 GCA_026074375.1 Tanacetum coccineum | reverse complement strand
ACACACCTAGAAGTGATGAGAATAGACTGAAACTTTATGATTTGATGTACAAAATTGTCAATGTTGCTGATATAATGGATTGACGAATAGCTTTGAAGGCTAGATGCTGTCAAGATTTGAAGACTTAAAGACATATTATTTTTGAAGACAGAAGTTCAAGACAATCCTCTAAAGCCCAAAGTGAAGCCAAAGTACGAAGAAACTTGAAGTTCATGAATGAAGATCAAGTTAGGGGAGGATTGTTAGGAAAATATTGTAAACAGACTTAATACTATTAGTATTAAAGTTAAGTCTGTTAGTTATAGTTAGTACTGTTAGTATAGAAGTTCTGAATAGTTAGTACTGATAGTATAGAAGTTAAGTCTGGTAGAGCAAGTTAAGTCTGCCAGCATTAACTTAAGTCTGGCAGTATTAAAGTTAATACTGCTTGGTCAGACAGTTAAGTCTGTTGTAATTTTAGTAATAGTTATCAATTTAGCGTTGATTTAGGAAGAGATAAGTATTATCTCTTAACGCGTTTAGGGTTCCTTAAGCCTATAAAAGGAACATAGAATAGTATTGTAAACATATGAGTTGATTGAGTATTCACAATCAAATAGTAATAGTAATAGCAATTTTAGTATTTGTTCTTGTGTTCGTCTTGGTATAGATATTGATATTCCGCGTCAATATTTATATTCACAGTCATTGTCTCTCATAGTATCTTTGGATTTATTCAAAGGACTATAAGTCGTTTAAGGCTCATTCAGATCCTGTTAATAAGGACCTACAAAAAGGTTAGGTTTTAAAGATTGGGTCAGTGGTAGACATCTTAAGGAAGCTATATCTTTTGGCCTCACCTTCATTGCTATCATGGTTTAGGAATTATGTCCATTTCCGTAAAGGGTAAAATCTTTGGAAACTTTCTGTTTTGGGTAACCAGGGGTAAAACAGTCTTTTTACATAGTTTTGAAACTTTGTAGATTATGAGTCTTACATTTTTGGAAACTAGACACAAAGATCTTTCTAGGAGTGAAAGCCTCACATTTAGAACATTTGTGAGCTAGGAGATATGAGTCCATGAAGTCGAGTTAAAATCAGAAACTGAGTTTTAACGTCTAGTCTCAAAATTTAAAAACGTATAGTACACTTTGATAAAATAAAACTTAAAAGCCGAAACTTAGTAGGTGTTTATTTACCTATAAGACCAGATCACAAGTCATTTTGGGAATCTTTCTTGGCGGTAAAGTTGGCACCATATGTTCACGGTGGGTCCACTATGACAAGCTTCGAGAATTTTCGAGAGCTTCTTTTCATCTAACACTTAGATTATTTGATCCGCACAAGTCTGAAAAGAAAGGGTCATCCCAAAATAATGTTTTACTCTTTAAAGAATTGTTTTTCTCTTGATGTTGACCATTCCTTTTTTATGGGAATTTCCCGCGTATGGTAGTTAGATAGTGGCGAAACACGGTAGAGTCTTTGGTCTTAGGAAGTTACACACTTTAAAGTCTCTTAAAGAAAAGTTCGGTAATCTCTTTTGATCAAAAGTATTTTCGTAAGGTTTTTCAAAGACGAGAGAGGTGTATCAGTGGCATGTTTACGAGCTCCCTTAGTATCGATAACCTTAAATCAAATTCCTGAAGAAGTAGATCCATCGAAGCAATTTGCTTTGGGTCTTTCTTGTTGAAAAGGTATTTCAAAGCGGAGTGGTCCGTGTAAACAACACTTTTGTTCATGATTAGATATGATCGAAACTTCTCGAAAGCATAAACAACTGCAAGCATCTCCTTCTCGGTTGTTGTGTAATTAGTCTCTGCTTCAGTCATCGTCTTGCTAGCATAATGAATTGGTCGAAAATGCTTCTCAATCCTTTGTCCTAGAACCGCACCTATTGCATAATCACTTGCATCGCACATGATTTCAAAAGGTTGGTCCCAATTTGGAGCAATGGAATGGAGCTTCGGTTCAAGTTCTTTTTCACTGTTTGAAGAGGCTCGAATGCAATCTTCCGAAAAAAAATGAATGGAGTGTTCTTTCTAAGGATGGTCTCATGGGTCGACGAGATTTTGGAAAAGTCTTTGATAATTCTTCGATAAATAAAATCCTGCATGCCGAGAAAATTCGAATGCTTTGCGGTTGTTGGATGAAGCAGCTTAGAATGCTCCACTTTGGCCTGATCGACCTTCAATTCCTTTTCTAGAGATCTTATGACTAGGTACAAGGCCTTCTTTAACCATGAATGGCTTTTTCCCAGTTTGTGCTAATTTGGAGGTCGTCCACACCTTTTGAGCATTTTATTAAATTCAGTGGCAACCGAGGGAAAATGAATCTCAAAAACTGAAAAAGTCCATAAACCTCCCTCGTTTTTTCAATCATATCGTGAAAAATGCATCATACACAACGTTGTGAACGTTCCGGGTGCATTGCACCACGAAATGGCATTACGACGGTACGCGAAAGTTCCGTATGGGCACGGAAAGTAGTTTTTTCTTGATCTAAGGATCAATTGGGATTTGAAATACCTGAAACCATCTAAAAACAATTAAAAAACACGTTGCGGCCTAACGCTCTACATCTGGTCCATGAATGGGTAACGGAAAATGGTTTTTACAAGATGCTTCGATTAAACTTTCGATAATCGATGCAACTCTCCTTCCCGTGATAATCTTGTAGGCACCCAGCTCATTTTCTTCGGTTGGTGACAACGGTCATACCACCTGTTTTAGGAACACACTGGACTGGGACTACCCATGGGACTATCCGAGATTGGATTAAATTAATTTCGCGTCTAAGGAAGTTTTTCTACTTCTTTCTTGATGACGTCGTGGCTTTGGTTTAACCCTCCTTAGATGTTGGACAGAAGGTTGGTAATCATCTTCTAACCGGCATTTTTGTGGAGAGCAAAATTCTGGTTCTATGCCTGGGATATCAGAAAGTTCTCCACGCAATATCTTGTTTTCTGTTTTTCAAAACCCTGATATGAGTGAGGGTCTTTTCGTTTTGGCTCAAATCTTTTGAAATTATGACTGGAGTTTGTTATTTTCTCTAAGAACGCATACTCGAGATGCGGAGGTAACTCTTTAAGCTCGACTTCAGGAATTTCATCTTTTGGTTCATGTGAAGACTCTTTTGGTTCAACAACTTTAAGTTCCTTTGAATTCGGTGGTACTACTTCCTTAGTCTGGATGCGAAGGTAATGGATTCACTGTTGAGAAGTGCCTCGCGAATGAGAATGTCACCTCGCGATGTAGTATGTAGCATTGAAAAACTGGTTTGAAACTGGTTATCATCGATTGGGCTATGAAAGCATCTGGCTTCTTCAAAGAGTAAAAAATCGCTTCATCAAAGGAGTAAGTTGTTGGAGATAACTTAGAACAATGGGTCGACGTGCGGAGAAGGATTGTTGTAAGCAAAGGAATCGGAAAATCCAAGTACTCTTGTGAGTATCTTCAAAGTAGCATCGATTAGTTCAACCCTGCTTCTATGATTCGAGATTGTTGTCTGAAAATGGATAGGTGCCTCACCACATTTAAGGGTTACGATTGATCATCATTCCTAGAGTAATCTCTTCTTCGTAAAAGTCGATTAAAGATGAAGCCGTCCTAGCAAGGGTCGCCCGAGTATCAGGTACTCGGGAGGCTATAAAATCAAGAACAAACAAGTCGGCGGGAAAGTAAAATTGCCTACTTTGACCAAAAATATTTGCTCCCCGGTTGGTTAGAAATTGTAGGTGGCTAATTTATAATACCAATTTTTGTTTTCGGTTAGGCTGAGAGTTGAAACTTTTTCCAAATGGATAAAAGGCATGAGATGATATAGGCACCTAAATCGGGGCCCCAGGGCTAAGTCCTATCGAACTCTGAAAAATCACATGGAATGAGAAATCGACCGGGGTCACCTAGCTTTTCTGGAAGCTTTTTTAGGACAACCGCACTACAATTTTCATTCAACGATGTTTTGGTTACTCGATCAACTAGTCTTTGTGTTTAACATCATTTTTTGAACATTGAGAAACTTTGGCATTAGAATGAGAGATCCGCGAAACTTCGCTCAACGTGAAGATTCGGAAGATTTCCTAACCTTGGAAGCTAGATTATCAACCTTTTTCACGAATCTTTTGTTTGTTGAGTCTTGATGGGTAAGGCAAATTAGGTTTGGCTTTGTTAGCAACGAAAGAAGGCTCTTCGATTGGCTCTTTGTCTTTGGTTTGTTCATGGATCAATGGAGGAGGTTGGATGTCTTTGGTGCTTGGTAGCTCCGTATCCTTTGTCACCTCACTTTCCTTTTCCACCACCGCGGTGAATCGGAGGATCATGTTTTATTAAAAACCCACTACGATGTTGTAATAGCCTTGGTTCGTTCCTTGGGTTAGGGATGGTATTGCTCGGTAACGAACTTGAACTTTAAGGTTGTAGCTATGATACAATTTGCATGAAACCGTGCATCATTTTCTGAAAATCATCTTGCTTCTTTTGAGACTCATTGTAAAGTCTTAAAAATCATTTTGAAAATTATCACTCAATTTGCAAATTATTCCTTGTTCGATCATTTTGTTTAGAATTATTTTCAACTTCGTTTTAGACACACTAATTGTATGGGAGGTGGTAAGGGTAAACCTTGATGATTGGTGTTTGGTTTGTTGGTGTTTTTGGGTATGGTGGCGCTTGATACACTTTGATTTTGCCGGTTGGATTCACGTTTCTCCCGTTTTGATTTTGAAGTTAGAATTGGTTTCCTTGTATCGGTTTTGGTTGTTTTGGACATTGGTTGATTGAAACCGGTGGTTCATTTGGCTTGCCAAATAGGAAGGTTGGTTCTTTTGGAGGCACATTACCAACGGCTGCGGTTTGTTGCAATTGTTGGAAGTTGGTCATGAAAACGGCAAATCGTTTCCACTAGAGTTAAAGGACAAGGATAAAATGGAGATTCCGATCCACAAGGCACATACTTCCTAACTGCTTTGACGGGGTGCAGGAGTGTAACACTAAAAGCTTCATTTGATTCATCATTTGTGTTTCATCTTGTAGTCATCTTCTCTCGAGAGAAGCGGTCTTTGATGCATATCGAAAGAATTATTAGAAAGTGAAGGATTAAAAGAGAAACACGTACTCATCTCTTGAATCATTAGCACGACTTCTAGTAGTACGAACTTTCTGACTTGCTTCATAATCGCTAAACCTTCTTGAGGCCTTTATCTAGAAATTGCACTGCTGCAGACTCTAAGGGATCTTGATGTTTGAATTCAAAGAGTTGTAAAAGTATTCGAGTTGGTGTAGTTCCGGAAAAGCAGGTGAGGACATTGACGAAGGAGTCCTTTAAAACGATCCCATGTTCATTAAAGGCTTGTTGGTTTTTTGATAATAAGTAATGATTCATTGTAGTAAGAGGTTTTGAAGGTGGGAATATTGTTTAGAATTTTGAACTACTAGGTGGTCCAAGTGAGAATTGATCTAGGAGGTATTCCTTGTTCTAACTCGTCTCGGGCTTACACCGTCTAGAGGAAAAAGGGAAAAGCAAAAGTAAACGAAGTCGTTGGAACTTCTGGATGTCTAATCTGTTGGAGTGACTTCTTAAAATATCGAAGGGATTGTGAGGGTCTTGTCTACCGTCAATTATTACTTTGACAAGGGGGGGAATTTATGATAAGGTTGTTTAAGCTCGAAAATGTTAGCATGGATCGGTGAAATAACGATAGGCATCTTCCTAACCTTCCATAGGTGCTTGTAACTTTTGGGTCATTGTTCGGATTGTCGGCCATTGGAACAACGTTTTTTCAACAATGGTTCTACCGGAATATATTTTTGTTGTTGTCGACGTCTTCGAGATTGCGAAAGATTCGGCGCATAAAAAGAAACCCTAAATTTAAAAAGCAAACACTTTTACACTAAATGTTTTTTTTTCCATGAAATTTAAACGGTTACACGAAGAGACTTTAAACCAAATAATCAACTACTTCACTGGTTAGCTCTTGAAATTGCTTTTCAAGGTGAGGTACTGGTTAGAGAGAGACCAAAGGCAAGTGTTAAATCTTTGATTACGATTTGGGAACAATGCAAGTTCACCGATAAATGGAAATGATATATCTCAATAGAAAGATAATATTTGTTAGTGTTCGATTACAAACTTTGTTTATTTTATTTCTTTTTTGTAGGACAATTTTTTTTAATGTTTTTATTATTTCTATTTTATTTATCTTTTACTTAATCCTAAAAGACAGGAAAATATATTTTTTTTTCTTTTTCTATATTTTTATTTACTTTTTGACATTTTAAAACAAGGAAGAACCTTTCGAGGGACGAAAAGGCTCTTCAAACCAAATCAACAACACAAAACGTAGGACTCGTAAAACACTAGTCGAGCGGCGCAAAATGATTGGTCGTTTACACACGGAAAAATATATATTAAATCTACTTACTTTAAGAGCAATTAAGAAAAATTCCTCGTTCCCTTGATAAAATTCCTCTTCAAAAATATATATAATATATATAAACTTACGTTATGTTTGCCGGGTAAGTATGATACCGGGTCGTTACCCCAACGGCTAGATGAAATTGAAACACGTTACGTTCGGATCCTGCTTTGAATGAACAAAGATATTTTGGATAGCAATTACTAAGAACTTAAGACGCCACAATAATCACAATTAGCACGTAGACAACTCCAAATTTAATAAATGAAGAAAAATTGCGCAATTATAAACAATAAACAGCCTAATTTTTTTCTTTTTTAAAAGTTTAATTTGACTCATTCACACTTTAACTTACTCATAATAAAATTATTTAACTCTTAATCTAAGAATATGGTGAAAAACGGAAAAGGACTACCGGGGAATCTAACACAATAACGGTAAGGGACTAACTGCAAACCAAATAAGCTTGCCAGTTCCACTTCTACTGAGCATCTACCCCGATCACAAATCAGGCGACTTAGGTTTGACAATTTGAAAAGTACTTAAAATTGAAAAATCAAAGAACACCGAATAAGGAAGCTAGTGGAAAAAATTACTAAAGATTACTTGGGTGAAATAACCAAAACGTCAACCAAAGGCTTCTCTATAAGTGTTACGAAAGGGAGGTTAACCTTTGGTTTTCGAACATAAGAATAACACCTCACAACAAGATCCCCCTGACCACAGGAAAGGAGTTCTAAAAGAGCATATGAAGTGCTTAATCTAATCAATCAAGACAATCAAGTTATAACTAACTTTTTATGCTCTGAAAATTAAGCATGGGATTAAGCAAATCAGTGAAAATTAAAAAAAAAAGCACCGTAGCCATCACTCCAACATGCTTTCAAAGCTTAAAGGCTAAATAGATCTAAAACTTTTAAGGGCTATACAAACTACTTATAATTATTCATTAAGCTAACAAATAAGACAACAAGGTTAAGAAGTAACCAAAACTTAGGATCTACTTATAGGTCCTATGAATTTTGGAATTTCAGGGCTTTATCTAACTTTGACAGCTACATTAAATAGGAACATCGCTAGAAATTGCAAATTACGACTTAAATGTATTAAGCAATATTAAAACTTAAATCTAAGACTTTGCTAACGCTACATCCTCCAATTATTTCTTACTAAATTAAGCTTAAAGAACACGGCGTCCTAACATGGTTAGAACTGCTCGTGTAAAAGTTCAACAGTATTTCAAGTGAAGACTGTGGATGCAAATTGATTTTAAGAACAAAATTAAGCTATGAAATAAGCTAGATAATGAAACTCAAGCTAAATTCATAATAGTCTAGTAAACTTATATACTGAAGTAGCCAAAAATCATACGCTAACAGTCTACTTGGGTGACAGCAAGTTTTCTACTAACCTTGGAGTTAGTACTGGTAGTGCAAAGGTTCAGCAGAATTAATCTTGGTTTAATTACTTCTCGTGTAAGAGTAGCGTGGCATTAAACCAAACACCTCTTACGACTCTGAAGGTTTGAAGTAAAGGCTTTTAACTAGCACTTAATGAACACATACTAAATCAGATAAAAAATCGCTTAAAAACACACTTAGAATATGATTAAACCATGAATAAGGCCTTATTACGATTACACTATTTAACTCTTTTTGGATTTTATGAGTTTTTATGACAGAAATTCGTATTAAAGATTCCAGCTAATAAGCAAACAACAGCTAAGGACTCCATAAACTAATAGCACTATAGAAGCGTTTATTACCAAATTGATAAGCAAAGATAAAAGTATAATCATGCCTAGCATGAAACCTGAAATTAGCGAAAAAGGAAAAGAGAAACATTACTTGAGCCTAAGCTAAACAAAAAGGGCCCCATAAGAGGCGAGCTACCTAGCTCTCTCGCTACTAATAAGCTAGAGTATTAGTCCTAGGGATCTCTTCCAAGATAAGATCCTTCCAAAAGTCATAATTAGTAAGATCCATAAAGGTTTAACTGCTTTAAGTATAAGAAAGATTAAATCTGAATTCAAACAGTCTCTTTCCAGTTCTAGACGAAAAGCGCTTACTCTGAGCGGTTATAGAGGACATTTTAGTTATTAGAGAGTTTGACTTAACATGAGAGCTTAGAAATGAGATTCACAACTAAAAACTGAATTTTTATAATTAAAGAAGTGATTTACATTCATGAAAAAGGAAATTACATTTAAGGGAATCCCGCAAAATTTCAGTCCCACATATAACTCAAAATAACAGAAAAACAACGACTCCTTATGAGTGTGAGCATGAGGCCTATTTATCGATTTGAGGAAGTTTAGGATCTTTAGCCCTGCTCTCAATCTTCAATCTTGCCATTCATTTAACTCACTCATTGGAGATCCTTTTGTGGCCGTTTGATCAACTGTGGGACCATGAGGGATTGCAGCGTTGTTTTCATTGATGGTGAGTTTGTGTTCTTTTGTGGTTTTTAGTACAAAACCAATAAATTTGTGTTCTTATTGTTCGAGGCTCTTTTGACGGAGCAGGTTACTGATCCTTTGATAAAGAGCTTTATCCCTAGCCCTCTTGTAAGAGGGACATTGAATTCGTCTTCCGTACCTTCGAATTTTTGATTTGCCCTTGTTTTACCTGGGGGGTGAAAATGAAAGAAGACGGCTGGACGAGTAAAAGGGGTTTCTCGTCCTTTTTCGCCAGTTTACAACTGTTGGAGTTTGGAAGTTTGCACATTTGGTCCTTCGTATTTACTTTTTCTTTTCGAGTTATAAATACCTTTCAGACATTGCAAGTTTGGCCCTTGAAGATGAGAAACTTGGCTAAGGCTTTGGATCTTTGCTTCTTTTTGCATCTAATCTGATTCTCGTGTCGTGTTTGTTGCTTATGATGTTTTTGTGATTTTTGACATATCCGTACCTTGCACACACAAACACCACAAATACAAGCATTTATGCCATTTTAGGTTGTTTTTGGGTATACTTGGGTTGTTTTAAGCATCAATAGAGATGTGTTTTTTACCACTTATAATACCACACATCCCGTGAATAGGATAAACGCTTCTAAACTAGTCTGATAGTTTGTTGATTTTGAGGGTAGATGACATCCTAAAGATCCTCCTGGATCTGTTTGGTGACGAGCTTGGATATCCTTCAATGATTTGTTCAAGATTGGAAATTCAGTACGTGAGCAAAAGGCACATTTATCTCTTTGCCTTAATTTGCTTCTTTTGAGTTTGATAATTTGAGTACGGATTCTCTTTATGTTTATGGTCTTAGTTGTTACCATTTTTCTTCGTATATCATTTATTATACGTCCTTTTCTTCCATTTTCTTACATGTGGTGAAAAGAGAGTTCTTCTTAAGTCATCCAAAATATTTTGAATTTGTTCCTCCTGATGTTTCAGATGTATCTTAATTGAACTTTTTCTCTATTTCGAAAACTTAGTAGGTGTATAAACTGAGAAAGATGGTGATACCCAAATCCTAGGTTTGAATGAAAAGAATTCGCTATGTAGTTGAGGAAGAAGATAGGGAAAGGATTTTCTTCTTAGGAGGTAATAGTTCTTCAGGAATAAAGAAAACCGGCGGGATCAAATTCGTAGGATGGTGGTAATACGGAGCTGGAGTATAACTTGTTGGTGGAAAGTCGTTGGCATCTGGTGATGAAATCGGTGATTCTTAGCATAAAATGTTTGTCCGACCTATTAAACAAGGGGGCACCATTTTTTATGTAGAAGGTAGGATCACTAATGGGATTATATTAGAGTTTTCCGAAGAGTTAAAGAATCGTTTCGATGAAGCTGCGACGACATACTCCGATGAGACAAGTTCGTAAAGAATATTCATAGAGGAAAAAGCATCCTCAATATCGGAAGTAGAGTGGTTGGGAGAAGACATCGTTCTGTTAACAACCCAGTCGTAAATAACATAAGTTTATCTGTATAATATAGTATACTAGTTATGTATACTTATACATTACTGATCCAAACTGTAGTGGCACGGGGGCTTGATAGTAGAAAAAGCAATGTGGTTATAGTTAAGGTTTTGACCTTTGTTCTCTATAAACCATGGTTGATACCAATTGTAACACCCCCATTTTACATATAGAGCGGAAGATAATATGGGGATTAACTCTCATGGATTAAACAATATAACATAGAAAACGACTTTAAAGAGCCGTATGTTTCAAAAGATACGTTATATTCATTTAAAATGAGTTTTACCACACGGCAGGTTCCAAAATCTTGTTACATACAATGTGGAATGATAACAGTTTTAGCATCTTAAAGTCAAGTCACTCCGTGCATACGTTTCTTAATCTAAGACAACTGCCTAAAACGTAACTCAAAGGTTGAGTGATATTCATAGGTTTTCAGTTATCAACGTTTGAATGCACATACATGATTATTGGGTTATGTTATTATACCGTTATAACATAAATTCTTCTTGGCATCTAGCTTCATGAATCCGAAAGCCTTGGGATAAAAATTTTTTTATTTTTGGGATCCGATATATCCCCACGGGGTGCCTTTTCCAAACACCCTGCCGATATATTCTTAATGGTGTTGCATTGGTTCCAGTATGACTGGGTAATGACACCAACAGGGAGACCCACCCAAATAGATTTATTCACACATTCGGGCTCACTCATGGGAGTACTTAACAGTTAGATTTGGGGAAAAAGCAAAGCGTTACTTAGGCCATAATAAATCAGGACAACATAAGAAATAATTGCATTCATGGGTTTTATAGCAGTATCCCCCTCGCGGGTTATCAAACAATTGAAAGATTGACATGCGAAGGTATGAAATCATAAGCTTATGAAAAGTCATAATTGTCTATAAGATAAACGAGTATGTACACGAGTTTGTACAAGCATGTACTCGCGGGGTTTAAAAATATTAAGAGATTAAACAGCGAGGCTATGAAATCACCTTCACAGTATAGGGAAATCTGCGTGATTGCAATAGGTATATGGAATGAAAAGTAATTGTTTGTCCACGCACTGGAGTTATTATGTCACGGTATTATAGTTTTGATTGTTATGTTTTCAAATCTTTATAAAGTATAATGTAAATCTTGATTTGAATTCATATGGCGTATTGTATCACGTTCGGGGCCATCATAAGTCAGAAGAGGTAATTCAGTTAAACGTTGAGGAGCAGGGCATATTAAATCGTACAACCCACACAACTCTGTAAACGTCCTACAAGATGAACCCTCTATACTATGACGCTCCTAGGTATTGTGATCAGATATAATCGGTTTTCAGCGTTTTTATTAATCTGGAATTTGATAGCAGCAAGCGTTAATTAAAGTTATTTCTTGTAATGTTTTTAAACATGATTTTATACTTTTTAAAATGTTCCATTATTAGACCTTAAGAATGAAAACTGGCAAACTATCCCCTTGGAGTTTGCTCTTTTAAAAGTATGGTCTACAAGTTTAAATTATGTAAAGTAAAACCTAGCACTTTGAAAAGTGACTACTAGACTATATTTTTCACTTTGATTACCATGACATTTATAGACTTTTAGTTTAATAAGTTTCAGGACAGATGATATATTCTCTTGCATGGAATAATATTTACAACACAAGTCTGAATTCCTGCAAGCTTATTTTACATTCAAAAGACATTTGAGTTATAGCTTATTAATATAAGTAAATATGAAGGTTTAACTTAACGAAAGTATAATATAACGATTGTTAAGCAAGGAAGCCCACAAAGGGTCAAATTAGGGTTTTTAAAACGACTCAAACGCCGTAGGTATTTAGTTCAAATTCCTTAGACTTGATTAACATGTTATATTAATATTAGTTAAGCATTGATAACATGGCTTATACCATATATAACCATATATCGATATAGTTTTTTAAGAAAATTATCACATTTAGGGTTCGGGTGTAGGATTTGGATCAAAATGGACAAATGGGTATGAATTGGAGTTCATAAAAACTTTAAAGAGTATATTAAGGATCATTATGAAACATTATAAGCGTGTAGAGCAGGTATGAAGATCATACACCTGGGTTGTGCTAATGCTTGGACACAGGTGCCCTTAGGACATTTCGCTTCGTTACGCTAGAATAACAGACTGGGGCTTCTTTTCTTGGTTTTTTTGCATTCACTCTGTTCTTGAGACTTCTTAGGACCTCGTAGGCACTTCTTTGAGTAACGGTATAGCTTCTGATGGGTGAATAGAGGAGGAAGTGGGGGATGAGTAGAAATGAAGGGTTTAGGGTCCTATTTATAGTAATTTCAAAACTTGGAGGCCAAGGTGAGGGGGTGAGGTGTCATGATCCTGATGTAGCTGAGTTAGGGAGTCTATGAGGGTGATGTGGTGCGCTATGTGGTGAGAGGTGCAGTGGAGGTTGTTTTGGAGCTTCGTGGTGGGCGTCGAATCACTTAAGGGCTAAAGGGAGGGGTTGTGGCTTCATTTTAGGCCACGAAAATGTGAGATATTTGTTATGTCGGCAGGTGGGTAAAATGCTCATGGAGCGCATAGAGGAGCTTGCCATTGCGGTGCAAAAGTGCCAAGAAAGCTTAAATGGGTATTTTGCAAGAATAGGGGTCGCGGGTTCATTAGGGCTCAGATTGAGTTTTTGTGCTTGTATTTCGAGTAATTGAGGTTATAAGTGTGGCTTAATGAACCAAGGTTTTTATAACGGATAATAATCAAGAATGATAGGTGGATTGGTTTTAACATGGAGAATGGAACTTTGGAGTAGGTAGAATTAGGGACGTATAGGAGTTTTTAAGGCTTCCAATTCGTGTACTTAATATCTAGATCCTATTGATATTTCTCATATCCTATGTTTTATAGACTGATCCGATTCTGAACTAGGGCCTAGTTTTAGGTTTTAGGGTTAAAACTATATTAGGGTTTTCTGGGTTTAATTCTTGAATATTATTGTTGAAATAATGAAATTATGATAGGATATGATTGTTAATGTTGTAATTTTAATTTATTACAACTTATTTGAGTGTTGGTTTAGGATTATGATGGATAAAAACCAAGAAACGGGTCATGATTTACTATTTTGCTTGGGTTAGGGTTTTTGACTTTTAAATTAGGGTTTTGAGTGTAAAAATGTGTATGAAAGTTTATGAATAGAATAATTAGGGTTTACACATTGTATATTGAGTGTAGTAGCTTGTACACAAGTGATGGTGAAGAAATTAGAATGAAAACGGAGGTAAAATGGCTATTTTAGATGTCATGCTTAATGACTTGTACATTGAGCTTATAAGGACTTGTCCTTTGATTTGGAGGGAGTTTATATTTCAAATGAGATGTTATGTTACTTGTATATATGCTTTAGTAGCTTGTACATTCACTTTAGATATTAACCTTTCATGGAATTTAGGGTTTAGAGGTATATGATAACGGTTTAAAGCCCGTTTTGATATAACGTTGCGAATGGTACATTATAGGAATAATGTACTTTGTAATAAGGATATGATGATATTGACTTGACATATTATGATGTTTACTTGTCATATATGAAGACAGGATGACATAGGTAGGTTGCGTAAGTTCGTTTACTTTAGTTATGTAAGTTACATGACATATTGAGATATTGACAATGCAAGTAATGTAATAAAGCGAAAAATTTCCCCGTACAATTGTGATCATAGTAAAATAGGTTGATGAAAATTCTTGGGTTGTTATAGTCTCCACCCCTTACAGAAATCTCGTCCCGAGATTTAATTGAAAGTTATAGTGAATAGATGTAGGTACTGGGCATGAATTTAGGTTAGGCTAATCAAGGTCACAAGTCCACGTGTGTGATGCATTTATAATTATGTTGTACACCATAATTATAATTAC
>BQNB010148704.1:0-16263 GCA_026074375.1 Tanacetum coccineum | reverse complement strand
GATTTGTAGATTTTAAAAAACCTAATCATGTGTTCAAACTCAAAAAAGCTCTCTACGGTCTCAAACAAGCACCCAAAGCTTGGTATGATTGACTCAAAGCCTTCCACCTTGATCATTCATACACCATGGGCTTAGTAGATAACACTTTATTTACTAAGAAAAAGGATTCACATATCATCATTGTCCAAATCTATGTGGACGACATCATCTTCGGATCAACTTGTCAAGACTTATGTGATGATTTCTCCAAAATCATGCATGATGAGTTTGAAATGAGCATGATGGGTGAATTGAATTTCTTCCTTGGTTTACAAATCAAACAATTCGAAGATTGAATCTTCTTCAATCAATCCAAATATGTGAAAGAAATGTTAAAGAAATTCGGTCTTGAAAACGCCAAACCAATCAAAACTCCTATGTCTTCCAAAACCAAACTCACTCGTGATGAAGAGGGTGAACCCATAGACGACACTAAATACCGTGGTATGATTGGTAGTTTACTCTATCTAACCGCTAGTCGCCCTGATATCATGTTTAGTGTATGTCTTTGCGATTGTTTTCAAGAAACTCCTAAAACCTCTCACCTCGAAGCTGTAAAGTGAATCTTCCGTTATATCAAAGGTACTTCTCACCTAGGCTTATGGTATCCTAAAGGAACCAGTCTTGAGACTATTGTCTGTGCCGATTCCGACTACGCTGGAGACTATGTTGACCGAAAAAGCACTAGTGGTGTATGTACCTTCGTAGGTTGTTGTCTCACCTCATGGATGTCAAAGAAACAAACTGCCTTAGCTATCTCAACCACCGAAGCCGAATACGTGTCTACCGAAAAAGCTTGTCAACAAGCCTTATGGATGAAACAAGCTCTAGTAGATTATAAAGTTAAATTAAATGACGTACATGTTCTTTGTGACAATAAAGGAGCCATAGATTTAAGCAAAAATCCCGTTCTTCACTCTCGCACTAAACATATAGAAATTCGTCATCATTTTCTCCATGATAACATTTAAAAGGGTAATATCTCTATCGAAAAGATTGCATCCGAAGAAAATATTACCGACATTCTAACCAAACCACTTAAAAGAGAACCCTTCAATCTTCTTCGACTCGGCCTTGGATTAATGGAACCAAATGCTTAAGGTCAACACTCTTTTCTTTCGAGTCAAAACATTTTTTCTTTTATTGATTAATACAAATAAAAACACTTTGTGTGTCATGCCACTTGAACGTATACAAAGAAACACATGGTCAATATGTCGTTTCAAACACGTTCAATTATGGCTACATTAAAAGGAGACTTAGGGTTTTTCTCAAAAATATTTTTTCTATTGAGTCGAGAAAAACCGCATCTCTAACATATCAAAAAAGGGAAGAAAATAAATTTCTTTTCAGTTCGGCGGTACCATTGGCTTTCAAAGTCGGTTCTCTTCGTCCAACAGCACCGGCAGAACCGCCTGCACTGTGTAACAGTTTTAACAAAAATATTTTTATATGATTTTTACATCTCCATTTAAATTTTTTCCCTCCTTGTCACATCAATTAGATCCTAGTTATAGAAGTTGACCTTGAGCATAATCTAATCATTAGATTTTATCTATTCTAATAAGAAATGCATTAAACCACTTCAAATTTCTCCTATAAAAGGAGCTCCTCCAAAGTTCTAACATCACCAAATATCTTAACAATGCCTAAAGATAAGAAAACTAACATAAAAAGAGCCGCTAGAATTAGTGTCCGACCATGTTGTTTTAACAATCCTCGAACATCGTCACCACCTTACCAATCTCTTTCACCACCAACGGATTATGTATCGGCACCTCCGCCAACCTCTCCAACTTCTATTCCACCACTCTCACCGATCATCTCTCTGGCATCCTCTAATAACAATCTTTTGCTCACTCCTAAATTAACTCCTCCACCATTGACCTCACTACCTTCGGCACCAACTCAACCTTCAAAACTCACATCACCATTAGCCATCAATCTTGATCCTATTAAACTTTTATTTTCTACTCCTCTTACCTCTCCTCAATCCTTTCTTGACTCCCTTAGAGAAATTCTACCCTCGATAAATAATCCTCCACCGCCTCGACCATCATTTGACAACATTGAGCGTATGGCTAATGAACTACCTCCTATTCTACCCATTGAGTCAACCTTTCCCTCTCCCACTCCGGACATGGAACCACCTCTTCTACCATTACCACCATATCTTTCACCAAATCTACCCTCGATCAACCCACCACTTCCGCCATTAGGACCTAATAATCCTTTCCCCATGCTAACTTACATATGTTGTGTGTTCAATACCAACGAAAAAAAAAAACTCAAGACCATCGTTGACAACTTCAAGAGGAAGTGAGATATTCTCAACCACATTCTTGATTGCCTCAATGTTCTTTCGCATAATTTTTAGAATAAAATTTAAAAGTAGAATAAAATAGCTGATCTCTCTTATTATCATGTAATGTCCTTAATGTTCTCTTTTCTATGAATAAATATTTTTCTTATTTCCAGCTTTGAACCTATTAATAATGTATGATTATTCAAAATTATGATTAAAATTCGAAGGATTTGACTTTCCAAAAGTCAGCTGGTTTTGTTCCGTTAATGAGCGGTTCTATTCAAGGAACAGAACCGGCCAGTTGGTTCTACAGAAGCAAAGTTTTGCTTTGTGTCCACTAACCTTTCTTTTGTAGGTATCCACATAGCAATGGGGGAGCCTATCCCATCCTATTTAACTTATTTGTTTTGCAGATTTCTATGTACCTCTCAAGGGGGAGCTTACCAATTATACTAGAATCGGCAAACCTAGATTAACCTATTCCATTTTTTGTTTTGAAAAAAAAGGGGAGAAGAACAATGGATTAAAATAAAATCTCAAAAACCATTGTTTTCAGTTCTTGCATTCTAAATATTATGTTTTGTATCACACAAAGGGGGAGAATTTAATCACAATAAACCCATAAAATATGTTTATTTCTATTCACGCCTTCCTGTTTTATAATGACAAAACATAAGAAACATTGTGCTAAAACCATCTCTAAAAACATAAGCTTTTAGAAAATCACAAAGTGTCATAAAAATGTGTATACATAATTTTATGTAAACCTAAACTATACACAAAAATGTTTTCTAATTTCTCTTTTATTTACATCATACATGACCTAATCAAATGCAGCAAATCCAAGGGTAATCTTACAAGATTTCACATGATTCTCAAGATTTGGCAAATCAAATTCGGATTTTGGTTACTGTAGCGGTTCCATTGATTTTGGTTGGCGGGTTCCATCATCAACAGAAACAGCAAGAACGGGTCTACTATATCTCTTTTTTGATTATAAATACCATGCATTTCTCTTGTTTTACACCCTTGTTGGGATTAAAAGACTTCTTAATGTTCTTGAAGTTACTGCCGCTAAGTTAATGCTGCTGGTGTATAAGTTACTACTGCTCAAAGATTAAGACTGCTAGAGGAAGTTACTACTGCTATTACAAAAGTTACTACTGTTAGTACAAAGTTAATGCTGCTGAAGGAGTTAATGATGCTAGTGAAGAAGTTAGTACTGCTGAGTTAGTTAGTACTGCTTATATGATTTGTATGAGATATTTTAGTAAAAGATATTTATAAGTTATTTATTTAAAAGATTTGATTTATTACTTGGATAAGTATTGTAAGCCGTTTAGGACTCCTTGGTGTATAAAAGGAGGTCCTAGGGCATAGAGAATGACACACCAAAATTATATAAAAAATGAGTCATTCATAGTATAGTTTATAGCTTCAAGGTTTTGTAACCCTAATACTAGGAGAGTATTCGTATTATTTGTAATAATAATATTGGAGCTTTTATTGTTGAATTATATTGTGTTACTGTTTTATTGAAGAATTCTTCTTATATTAAAGATTAGTTTCGGCATAGTCTTTAGTATTATCAAACAAAGTTTCTTAACTAAGTTGTGTTAGATTTATCTAGCATAAATAAACCTTAAACAAGCTTAAGGAATTCGATAATTAGAAGTTAACTGGGATCAACAAGTGGTATCAGATCTTGTTGCTTTGAGAAACTTTGCTAAGAAGACATAGATCAAGATTCTGCACACATGGTGGCTGCATCTAAAGTTTTCGTGCTCAAACCTGGTGAGTTTGAGATCTGGAGGATGAGAATTGAACAATACATCCAGATGATTGACTATGCTCTGTGGGAAGTCATAAAGAATGGAAACACTACACCAAAAACAACAATTGTGGAAGGTGTTGAGAAAGTAATACCTCCTACAACTGCTGAAGAAAGGCTAGAGTGGTTAGAGTGAAGGCAGAAGGAAGCACTTGATGATGGGAATACCTAATGAACATCAGTTAAAGTTTAACTCCATCAAGGATGCTAAGTTGCTGCTGGAAGCTATTGAAAAGAGGTTTGGTGGGAATGCTGCTACAAAGAAAACTCAAAGAAATCTCTTGAAACAGCAGTATGAAAACTTAACTGCTCCTAGCTCAGAAACCCTTAATCAAACTTTTGATAGGCTTCAGAAACTTGTGAGTATGCTGGAGATTTTAGGTGAAACACTTTCACAAGAAGACGTGAACCAGAAGCTGTTTAAAGGAGTTTGTTCACTAGAATAGAACCCAAAGATGTTGTGGGAGGAATAAGCCTTGAAATTAGAGACAATTGAGGCATGGAAGGATCTCTACAACAATCTCAAAGTATATGAACCAGAAGTCAAAGGGACATCAAGCTCAAATACAAGCACACAAAACATGGCTTTTGTGTCCTCTAACAACTTTGGCAACACTAATGAAGCAGTTAACACTGCTCATGGAGTTTCTGCTGTTAGCACTCAAGTTAATGCTGCTAACTCTACAAATGTTGATAACTTGAGTGATGCTGTGATCTGTGCATTCTTTTCTAATCAACCAAACAATTCTCAACTTGCAAATGAGGATCTCAAACAAGCTATTAATACTGCTAGGCCAAAAGCAGTAGTTAATGTTGTTTAGGGAAATAATGTTAATGCTGTTAAGGCCTCAGCTTGTTGGGTTTGGAAACTAAAGACTAAAGTTTTAGACCATGTTTCTAAACACAACAGTACATCAACCATCCTAAAAAGGTTTGATTATATTGATGCACAAGGCAGATCCAAGTCAGTGATGGCTTAGGTCCCCAAAAGAAACTGATTTTCTTATTTGATGTGCAGGGTAATCTACAAATGGATTTACAGGATCAAGGAGTGATTGGTAGTGGATGCTCAAGGCACATGACAGGGAACATGTCCTATCTTACAGACTATGAAGATATATATGAAGGATATGTTCCTTTTGGAGCGAACCCCAAAGGAGGGAAAATCATGGCAAAAGGTACCATTAAAACTGGTAATCTAGATTTTGAAAATGTGTATTTTGTAAGAGAGTTAAAGTTTAATCTCTTTAGTGTCTCACAAATGTGTGATAAAAAGAATAGTGTTCTGTTTAATTGATACGGAATGTATTGTTTTAATCTCTAATTTAAGTTAATTGATGAAAGTAGTTTTTACTTAGAGTTCCTAGAAAGAACAATATGTTATTAGTGTGATTTAATGACAACATAGTTTCCCTTAAAGGATGGTTTAACTTGCCTTTTTGCAAAAGCCACCATCTTTTTTTTAGGATGATCTAAATATGGCTAGAAGGCTTAGGTCACTTAAATTTTAAAACCCATGAATAAAATTGGTAAAGAATTTGTAAGAGGTTTACCTTCTAAACATTTTGAAAATGATCAAACTTGTGTTGCTTGTTAAAAGGGAAAGCAGCACAGAGCCTCTTGTAAGTCCAAAACAGAGAACTCAATCAGTCAACCTTTACATTTGTTACATATGGACTTGTTTAGTCTAACATTTGTAAAAAGCCTTATGAAGAAAATGTATTGCCTAGTTGTCACAGATGATTATAGTAGGTTTACATGGGTTTTTTTTTAACTGCTAAGGTTGAGAATAATTGCATTCTTAAGTTCCTTTATAAAGGAATAGAAATTCTAGTAGAATCACAAGGTTAAGTGATTAGATGTGATATAGAACTGAGTCTATGAAAAGAGAATTAATCAATTTTGTGAGAAGAAAGGTCTTTGTAGACAATTTAGTGTAGCTAGAACTCCTCAACAAAATGGAGTTGCTGAAAGGAGGAATAGGACACTAATTAAGGCTGCTAGGACTATGCTAGCTGATTTTAAGTTGCCAACTACTTTTTGGGCATAAGCAGTTAATACTGCTTGCTATGTGCAAAATAGAGTGTTAGTAGTTAAGCCTCATAACAAGACCCCATATGAACTTTTTCATGGTAGAACACCAACTTTAAGTTTTATGAAACCATTTAGGTGTCTTGTTACCATTCTTAATACCATAGATCACTTAGGCAAATTTGATGGTAAGGCTGATGAAGGTTTCTTTATTAGATACTCTTTGAATAGTAAAGCCTTTAGAGTATTCAATAGTAGAACAAGGATAGTGGAAGTAAAACTTGCATATTATGTTTAGTGAGAATACACCTAATGTTGTAGGTAGTGGACCGGATTGGCTATTTGATATTGATGCACTAACAAGAAAAATGAATTATGATCCAATTGATGCAGGAACATAGTCTAATAGTTTTGCAGGTACAAAAGCAAGTGATAATGCAGGTCAAGCTAAAAAAGAGACAAAACCTGTCAAAGATTATATTTTGCTACCATTATGGATTACCGATCTACCATTTTCCCAAGATCCAAAGAGTTCTCAAGATGATGGATCCAAACTTTCAAGTGATAATAGAAAGAAGGTTAATGAAGATCCAAGAAAAGATAGTGAATGTAATGATCAAGAAAAAGAGAATAATGTTAACAACACTAACAATGTTAATGATGCTAGCATAAATGAGGTTAATGTTGTTGGTGCAAAAACAAGCATTGAACTTCCAGATGATCCAAATATGTCTGTTTTGGAAGATATTAGCATATTTGACCTCTCAAGAGATGATGAAGATGTTGGTGCAGAGGCTGACATGAATAATTTGGATACAACAATCCAAGTCAGTCCTATTCCAATTACAAGAATTCATTAAGATCATCCTCTTGATCAATTGATTGGAGATTTGCAACCAGCTACACAAACAAAAAGGATGACAAAGAATTTGGAGGAACATGAGTTTGTTAGGACTATTCAACAAAGATCAAACCATAAAGACCTTCAAAACTGCTTGTTTGCTTGCTTTTTATCATAAGAAGAACCCAAAAAGGTAATTCATGCATTGAAGGATCCAAGTTGGATAAAGGCTACATGAAGAACTTCTACAATTCAAGCTACAAGAAGTTTGGACTTTAGTGGACTTACCAAATGGAAAGAGGGCAATTGGCACTAAATGAGTTTTTAAGAATAAAAAGGATGAAAGGGGAATTGTGATAAGAAATAAAGCAAGATTGGTTGCTTAAGGGTACACACAAGAAGAAGGGATTGACTATGATGAAGTCTTTGCTCCTATTGCAAGAATAGAAGCTATTAGGCTATTTTTAGCTTATGCTTCATTTAAAGATTTTGTGGTGTATCAAATGGGATGTAAAAATGGCTTTAATCTATGGAAAGATTGAAAAAATAAAAAGAGGTGTATGTATGTCAACACCAGGATTTGAGATCAAACTTTCTTGATAGAGATATACAAGTTTGAAAAAGCATGGATGGGCTACATCAAGCTCTAGAGCCTGCGTATGAAACCATTATAAACATATCTGTTAAACCAATGGGTTTCACAGATGGAATAATTGACAAGACCTTATTCCATCAGAAGGACACAAAGGTGTTATTTTGCTAGTTTAAAGTGTATTGTGGGTGATATCATCTTTGGTTCAACAAAGAAGGAGTTATGCATTGCATTTGAGAAGTTGATGCATGAGAAATTTCAGGATGGAGTCTATGGGGATGAACTTACAGTTCTTTTTGGGATTACAAGTCCTAGCGAGAAGATGTATTGGCATATTTATTAGTCAAGATAATTATGTTGGTGTAAAGTCTTAAAGAAATTTGGGTTTTATAGAAGTCAAGACTGCAAGCGAACCAATGGAAACTCAAAAGCCTCTGCTCAAGGATGAAAGTGGTGAAGAAAGTGGTTGTTTCATATGTATAGGTCAATGATTGGTTCATTGATGTATCTCACATCTTCAAGACCTGACATCATAGTTTGTTTAGTGTGTGCCTATGCTAGATACCAAGTCAATCCAAAGGTTTCACATCTTCATGCTGTGAAAAGGATTTTTAGGTACTTAAAAGGTTAACCAAAATTGAGCCTCTGGTATCCAAAAGATTCTCCTTTTGATTTGGTAGCATACACTGATAGTGATTATGCTAGAGCAAGAAAACAAAAACTGGACAAGGAAATCTACTAACCGGAGGGTTGTCAAATTCTTGGATGTTAGATTAATATCATGGCAGTGCAAGAAACAAACAGTGGTTGCAAATTCCACAACAGAAGCTGAGTATGTGGCTGCTTCAAGTTGTTGTGGACAAGTGCTTTAGATTCAAAATCAACTACTTAATTATGGGTACAATTTTATGCATACCAAGATCTTTATTGACAATAACAGTACTATTTGCATAATTAAAAATCTTGTTTTTCATTCAAAAACAAAGCATATAAAGATTAGACATCATTTTATTAGGGATTGCAATGAAAAGAAGCTGATTCAAATGCTTAAAATTCATACTGACAAGAATGTTGTAGATTTGCTTACAAAAGCTTTTGATGTAAGTATATTTCAATATTTGATTGGTAGTATTGGAATGTTAAATCTCTAAAATCTTTTATCTCTTTATGTTTTTGTAAAGTTTTGTATGAATTAGTACTGTTATTCATGTCATTAAAAGTTTCTGTTGTTAAGTATAATTTAGTTCTACTAGTTATACTTAATAGTGCTAAGTTATGCTGTTAGTTATACTTAATACCGCTGGTATAATTAATATTGTGAGAATTAAGAGAGTTGGTGAGAATAAAAACAGAAAGAGAGATATGTAAAAACAGACAGAGTGATTTGGTGAGAAAAATAATTGAGAGAAGTGGTGAGTTGAAAAACAGAAAGAAAGTTGTTTAAAAATAGAAAGAGAGAATTATGAGTAAAAAGAATTGAGAGAAATCAAAAACAGACAGAGAGTTTTTGTGAGCTAAAATATTAATTTAATGATAGAAAAGCTGATTAGAATGGAATTGGAGTTAATGTTGGTGATTCAAAGTTAATGCTGCTAGGCATAAACTTACTGCTACTGGGGAAAGTTAATACTGCTAGGCATAAACTTATTGCTGCTGCTATGCAAAGGACGAAGCGTCTACAATTAAAGTTTACAAGAAGTCTTGGTCTTTGGTAGATCTTACAAATGGAAAAAGAGCTATAGGCTCTAAATGGATTTTTAGGACCATAAAAAGGTAATGAAGACGGATATTGTAACTTTGGTATAAAATAAAGAATGATTGGTTAGATCAAGGGTACACACAACAAGATAGGCGATTGACTATGTGATAAAGTCTTTGCTCCTTGTTGAATAATTGAGCATTAGGCTCATTTCTAGCTTAGGCTTCATTTTAAAGATTTTATGGTGTATCAAATAGATTGTTAGTTGTTTTTCTCTATAAGAAGATTAAAGAAGAGGTGTATGTAGTCAACCCCCAGGATTTGAGATACATAATTTTGTGACTTAGAGTCATATTAGGTTGAAATAAGCAATATATGGACTACATCAAGACTCTAAAGCTTGGTATGAAACCTTTTGTAAAACATGTCTGTAGACAATAAGTTTCAAAGCGGGGAAAGTTAAACAAAAACTTATTTCATCAAAAGGTACAAAGGTGATATTTTGATGGTCCAAGTTTATGTGGATGACATCATCTTTGGTTCAACAAAGAAGGAGCTATGCATTGCATTTGAAAAGTTGATGCATGAGAAATTTTATATTAGATGAGTTTCTTATGGGGGAACTGGAACTTACATTCTTTTTGGGATTACATGTGCGCAGATGAAGGATTTGAACTATTTATTAGTCAAGATAATATATGTTAATGAAAATTTTAAAATAATTGGGTTTACAGAAAGTCATGACTGCAAGCACCACCATAAGAAAACACATAGCCTTTGCTCAAGTTGAAGATGGTGAAAGAAGTGGATCTGTTTAATATTGTATACGTCAATGATTGGTTCAATTGTGTATCTTAACAATCTTCAAGACATGAATCTGTTTGCCAGTGTGTGATGTGCTAGATATAACGTTAATCAATATGTTTACATCTTCTTGTTTTGACAAAAGATTTTTAGGTACTTAAAGCGTCAACCAAAATTGGGTCTTTTGGTATCCAAAAGATTTCTCCTTTTGATTTAGTAGCATATCACTGATGTGATTATGGCTGTGGTTGGAGCAGTTGGATAGGAAGTCGACAATAGGAGGTTGTCAATTACCTTTAAAGTAGATTAATATCATGGCCACCCCGTGTTGTGCAAAGAATAAGAACTGCGGTTGTATTTCCAAAAGAAGCTGAGTATGTGGCTGCTTCAAGTTGCTATGGACAAGTGCTTTGGATTCAGAATCAACTACTTGATTATGGGTACAATTTTATGCATACCAAGATCTTTATTGACAATAACAGTACTATTTTCATAATTAAAAATCCTATCTTTCATTCAAAAATAAAGCATATAGAGATTATACATTATTTTATTAGGGATTGCAATGAAAAGAAGTTGATTCAAATGGTTCTCAAAAGCCATAATGACAACGAATGTTACGGTTTTTACTTACAAAAGCTCTTTTGATTGTAGTAGGTTTCAATATTTGATTGCTAGTATTGGAATGCTAAATCCTTAAAATCTTTTATCTCTTTATGTTTTTGTAGAATTTTGTATGAATTAGTAATGTTATTCATGTCATTAAAAGTTTTTGCTTGGCTAAGTATAATTAGTGCTGCTGGTTATACTTAATACTGCTGAGTTAATACTGTTAGTTATACTTAATACTCAGTTAGGTATAATTAATACTGTGATAATAGTGTTGAAAACAGCTTATGGCTTGTGTTTTCTTGGTTTTTGGACTATACACTTTTTGGTCGAAAAAGCAAAGAAAAAGTGGTTAGTAGATTAATATGGAAAAGTAGGTTTTTAGAAGAAAATAAACAGAGTGTTTTAGTGAGAAAAAAAAATTGAGGAGAGTTGGAAGAATAAAAACAAAAAGAGAGATGATGTGTAGAATAAAAAAACAGGATGTCGTTTTATAAGAAAAAGATTGAGAGGAAGGAAATGGAAAAGGATGGATATCTGGAACCACGGGAAAAGGACGGTTAGGAACAAACGGAAAATCAAAGGAAGTGGGAACAGGAAATGATTTTATCGGAAGGCAACGAGAGTGGATGAGCGAAATTCAATGGGAAAACCGCAGGAAAAAAAAGGAGGAGAAGGGGAAATAAGAGGAAAGGGAAAATGTAGGGAAAGGAGGAAAAGGAGGAAAGGACGGAATGGGGGAAAGGAGACGGAAACGACCGCGGAAGGAAAGAGGGAAAGGAGGTGGAAAAATTAAGGGAGTAAAATTTATTGCGGATGGAAAACTTAGGGAATGGAGGTATTGGTGGAAAGGAATAGGAAGACTTGGAAAAGAGGAATGGAACAAAAGTGAGCGAACGGAAGGATGGAAAGTATGGAAAAAAGTCGGGGGTAAAAGTGAGCATGGAAGGAAGGATAAAAGGTGGATAAGGGAGTTTGAAAATAACAAGTTAAGAGCACAGTTAAAAGGAAAGTTTTCTGAATCTCAAATGAATCATAATGGTACAAGTGTAAATACTAAGCTTTCTAAACCTTCAACTTCAGGAACTAAAATTTGCTCAGTAACTTTGTTTCCTAAATCTAAGGTTATTCCTAAAGTTTTTGAGAAAAACAATTTATCAAAATTAGTCACTTCACACTTAACTACCAACAAGATAATTGAAAAATGCACAAAAGTTCTTGACTCAGGTTTGCTTAAGATTGAGTCTAAACCAATCATTGCGTACTTTAAGAACAATAGGGATGTGCATCATGATTTTCTGAAAGTCACTAAGGAGCACGTAGCAACACCACAGGAATTATTAGAAGAAGCTAGAGTATTAAAACCTTTAGATGAACATATAGGTCATGCCTCTAAGTTTGTTGAGCGAATTCAAGAACAGTTAGTGTATCTTAGTGCCGCATGTGCTTTCACTTAAATCGGGAATGAAAAGTGGGCTCCCGCTATAAGCCATATAAAGAACAATAAGCCTTACGTAGATGTATCTAGAACAAAACAGACAATTAAGACAATCACAAAAGAGCATGCAGTAAAGCAAAACACTCAAAAGATTGACAACACTGTGTTGCCTTATATAGCAAGAGTAAGCTCTATTAATGCTAGCGGATCAAAGCCTAAGAGTAATACGAAGAATGATAGGATCCCGCAATCATCAAGTAGAAGTATGAAGAATAAAGTAGAAGCCTACCATAGGAAGTTTAAGTCTAGTGCTAATAAGAACAATCATGTTTTAGATTGTAATGCGAATGTTAAGAGTGTTGCTTTGTACTATTTGCTTATCTTGTAATAAATATTTGTTTTCTGCAAATCATGATGCTTGTGTTGTTCAATATCTTAAGAAAATGCAAAAACGTAAAGTGGCTAAATCTGCAAAACAAAACTTAAATGAGAATGGAAACTAACAAGATGGCTCTTTAAAACTGTAGGTCTTAAATGGATTCTCACTGGTAGGACATTTAACTTGGTAGGAAAATCGTGCCCCCATTCTTCTTCTAATGACACATCTGCCATAGTTTTTCCTCCTGTACATATCCTAACAACCACAGTAATTCCAGTTAATGTACCGTTTCCTAAACAAAGTCTTAGATATGCCAATGCCCAGGAATCACTTTTTAAATGCATGATTAATTCGGATTTTCACCCTTTTAATTTGCATGACTTTGGTTTGAGGGAATTATTCAAGATGAAGAGCTTCCACCTTGGAAGTTTGACTATCTAGGAGTCACTTAGGTTCACTAACAACCTGGAACCCAATCAAAAGTTGGCGATCCACTCGTTTTGTAAATATGTTTTTCTTCTTGCATTTTGTGCAGATTGTAGAAATTGTTCTTTGGTATTTAGACTCCAGGTGTTCCAAACACATGACTAGACACCGTGATAAGCTCATCAATTTTGTTTCCATGTTTATCGAAATGATCCAATTCGGAAATGATCATTTTGCAGCTATTATGGGATACTGAGATCTATAAATAGGGAATATTCTTATTTCACGTGTTTAATATGTTAAAGGACTTGGTCATAATCTATTCTTCGTTGGGCATTTTTGTGATTTGGATCTCAAAGTAGCTTTTAGGAAACACACTTGTTTTGTACGGAAGTTGGAAGGTGTTGATCTACTATCGGGTTCTTGTGGTTCTAATCTTTATACAATCTCAATGGCGGATATGATGAAGTATTCTCCAATTTGTCTACACTCCGAAGCCTTAAAGATGAAATCTTGGCTATGGCATCGTCGTCTCTCTCACTTAAAGTTCGGTACCATCAATAAGCTTGCTAAACAAGATCTTGTTAAAGGGTCACCGAAGTTGAAGTATACTAAAGATCTTTTGTTTTCGGTATGTCAAATGGGAAAAAGCAAGAAGGAATCTCATCCACACAAGCCGGAACCAAGTACAAATGAGAAACTTTAAATACTGCATATGGATTTATGTGGACCGATGCGGGTAGAAAGTATAAACAAGAAAAGATATATTCTTGTCGTCATTGATGAGTATTCTCCTTTTACTTGGGTAAAGTTATTAAGAACTAAAGATGAAGCTCCAAAAATTATCATCAAATTTTTGAAGCAAGCTCAAGTCAGCCTTAATGCTATAGTAAGATATCTGCGTACCGACAACGATATAGAGTTTCTCAATCAGACTCTATGAAATTATACGGATGATGTCGAAATTACTCATAATACATCCGCTGAACATACTCTACAACAAAATAGTGTAGTTGATAGGCGTAACTGTAGGTTGGTAGAGGCTGCAAGGACCATGCTTATTTTCTCTAAATCTCTGCTATTTCTATGGGATGAAGCTATAGCTACTGCATGTTACACTCAAAACCGCTCCCTTGTCCATACCCATTAAAATAAGACTCCATATGAACTACTCAGAGATCACAAACCAAAACTCAAGTATCTTCATGTTTTTGGTGCTCTATGTTATCCAACAGATGATTTTGAGGATGTTGGGAAACTTCAGCCTAAAGCAGATATTGGAATCTTCATCAGCTATTCACCATCCAAGAAGGTGTACCAGATATACAACAAAAGGACCAGATAAATAATTGAAACAATGAATGTACAATTTGATGAACTTACTCAGATGGCCTATGAACAACACGGTTTAGGACCGGATCTTCAAGGTTTGACTTCTGGACACATTAGTTTAGGACTCGTGCTTAACCAGGTTGCGTCAACATCAACTAAACCTCCTACAAAGAATGAATGGGATTTGCTGTTTTAACCCATGTTTGATGAATACTTCAAGAATCCAAGTGTTGCATCTACCCCTATTTTCGTTGTAACTCTACCTACACCAGATACAGCTAGAGCGTCTTCTTCTTCTTTTACTTCTATAGACAAAGATGCTCCCTCTCCAAGTATTTCACTAAACAATGAAACTTTATCTCTACCAATCAATTCTACAAATGTTGAACAAAATAAAGAAGTTGTAGTGTTTGATAGTGACACTTTTACCAATCCATTTGCTCCTCCAAACACCAGCTCAGTTGAGTCATCTTCAAGGATTAGAGACACTTCAAACATGCATACATTCCAACAACCTCCAATTTACACTAAATGATGGACAACAGATCATCCGTTAGTAACAATCATCGATGATCCATTAAAACCGGTTTCTACAAGACGTCAACTTTCTACCAATGCTTTATGGTGTTATTTACATGTGTTCTTAGCTAAAGAAGAGCCGAAGAATTACAAAGAAGCAATGGAAGAATCTTGTTGAATCGAAACCATACAAGAGAAATCTATGAATTTGAGCGGCTTAAAGTATGGGAATTAGTACCAAGACTAGACATAGCTATGATCATCAGCCTAAAAAGGATCTTTAAAGTGAAACTTGATGAATATGGCGGTGTGCTAAAAAATAAGGCTCGGTTAGATGGAAAAGGTTATCGTCAGGAAGAGGGGATCAAATTTGAAGAATCCTTTGCACCTGTCACTCGCATTGAAGCTATTAGAATATTCTTAGCATACGCTGCACACAAGAATATGGTAGTATTTTAGATGGATGTAAAGACGGAATTTCTGAATGAGATTCTGAAGGAAGAGGTGTATGTTAGTCAACCAGAAGTGTTTGTCAATCTAGAACATCCAAATCATGTATTCTGGTTGAAGAAAGAACTTTACGGTTTGAAACAAGCTCCTCACGCATGGTACGACCTACTCTCCAAATTCCTCCTCAGCCAGAAATATGTCAAAGGTGTAGTCGATCTAACGTTGTTTACTTGAAAGGAAGAAAATGATTTCATACTGGAACAAATCTATGTTGATGACATAATTTTTTGCTTCCACTAATCCAATCTTTTGTGATAAATTTGCAAAATGAATGAGCCAACTATTTAAGATGTCAATGATGGGACAAATATCATTTTTTATAGGACTTCAAATTTCACAAAGTCCCAGAGGCATCTTTATTAATCAATCTAAATATGCTCTTAAAATGCTCAAAAAGTATGGTTTTGAAAAATGTGATATTGTTGACATCCCCAAGGTGGGACAGTCAAAATTGGATGAGGATCCAAACGGGGCTCCAGTTGACCCTACTCATTATCAAGGAATGGTCAGATCCCTGTTGGGATTAAAAGCCTTCTTGAAGTTACTGCTGCTAAGGTTTGTGTTACTACTGCTAAGCAAAAGTTAGTGTTGTTCATTAACTTTAATGAAAAATAAGCTAAGTAGTTAGTGTTGCTAGTATAAAGGTGATAATGCTAGTTCATAGTTACTACTATTAGTATATATTTGTACTGCTAGTGTAAAGTTAGTACTGTTGGTAAAGATTGAAGAAAATATTCTATGTAGTTACTACTTGTACACAGTTAATGCTGCTGGTGTATAAGTTACTACTGATGGTGCTAAGTTAATGTTGCTAGTACAAAAGTTACAACTGCTCAAAGATTAAGACTGCTGAAAGAGTTTCTACTATCAGAAGAGAATGGATAAAGACAGAAGAAAGGATAAAGAAT
>BQNB010148703.1:0-11578 GCA_026074375.1 Tanacetum coccineum | reverse complement strand
CGTGTGTACAAGATCGTGATACAATCTTTATTTAGATTGTTCTTGGATTGTTTTCGTATAAACCCAAATTAGGGTTCCTGGAGATAATCGCTAAGCAATTTGATTCTTGTTCGGGCTAGAATCAAAAGGTATGTAACCCTAATTCGGTAATTATTCAAGCATGTTATTTGAACCTTTATTTGCTTCCGCTATTCTATGCTTTGATGTTATGGTTTAATATAATTGTTATGAAAGTATAAAAACCTTCAGCACCTTAATGAAATTATGTTCTGTAATGTTAATTTTTATAATTTCTTGAATTTTTCGTTTGCACCCGATTTAAGAAAATGAACCCTTATATTAAAGTTGAAACTTTTTATGCAACCGGTCCTTTTAAAACCTGGTTCCGTCACACCACAAATCTTATAAATACTATACGACATTTGTCTAACGAGACTTTAGCTCAGAACTTCCTAGCTTTGTATACAATCTTATTATATAGGAAAAAAATTGAGAAATGATAAATGAAGTTCCTTTCTATCTATCAATAATGTAGTATTATTGTTCTTCATTTTCTGAAAACTATGGAAACAAAAACAAAGCGAATGTACTACACATTCGACGTTTATAGAAAGTTTAGTCATTTATGGACGTTTTGCTTTTCTAACAAAAACGGAAAAGAAGTCGATTCACTTCTACGCTACCATTTGGTCCTTTCTTTCAAGGTTTTCAAAATCGAGATATTAGTTAGAATTGTTTTCGTCTTTGCAAGATCGTGATCGTAAGATCGAATCGAGATCTTAATATCCTAATATAATGTCACTTTTAATAGTCTTTATAATATTATACAAATCTACAAATTATTATACGCCGTATATCATAAACACAAAATTTTATGATTTTATAGAAATGTTGTCGTAATTATGACTATTAAATGTTTAAAAATATTAACATGTTGTTTTTTAAATTTTATTAAACATAATCCATTACTTTGTAAAGTTTTAATTTGTTGTTCGAAAAAAATAAGATAGAAAGCTTGCAAAGATAATATCGTAAATTTGTAATACATAATATTTTGCATCCCAAATAATATTTCACACTTTGCACAGGCTTCATGGGTTTTGAGGGTCCTAATTGGGCCAGTGAAATTTTGAGGACCGAAACAAACCATGAACCGACTTAGACTCATGACTGACCCATATCTAAGTAATCTCTTTGGACCTTATATCCTGTTGGGCTTGAGACCAGACCCATTTGTGCATCTTGCCAAAGATGTCAAAATATGGCGATCACCATGGCATATATAATGACAAAGATCCATGGGAAGATAACAAATTATGAGTTGACCAGGAAAAAATTATTGCCATGTAAAATCTGCACAAGTAAAACTAACTTATGCTTCACTAATAACAGTTTCAAAATGCAAGAGTTGACTAACCAAATTCTGATATCATCTAAAGAAGATAACAAAAATATTTCAAGTAAAGACATATAATTCACATTTAAAGGATGCAAAATAAAGGCTAATTGTTAATTAGTATCAGGGTTCTGATGAACAACGGGCAAAACCAAGAGTCTGATCAAAGTTTGATGGTCCGGCTGTCTAGAATCACCCACTGATCCCATTAAGTCACTGTCACATGCAATCAATATCATATCACCATCTGCGTCTGCATATTTAAGTCTAAAGTTTCCAGGACTGAGCTGAAACCTTGTTGCAACCAACTCTTCCAACTTTACCAATCCATCTGAAATGCTGAATGGAAACTTTACTGTATTTTCTTTGTATGTTGCCTTGATCGTCAAAGTTTTCACTGCGTTTGCAGCTGATGTATTCTCGGTATTCTCTTTGTGTGTTGATTTGGTCTTAATATACTGCTCTCCAATGGTTGTTTTGGGTTGTGGCAGATTTGTTTGTTCCTCCTTGTGGCTTACAAGTATGGAACTTTGGTTACCATGTTCTGTAAGACTGACAGGAACATAGATGTTTGAAGGGCCTAATGGCTCAATAGAAGTCCCTAAATCTGGGGTAGTTGCTCTCTCAGATGCATGGATGACTACATCTGTTTGATTTGACTTCAGAATGGATCCACTCTTATCATTCTTATATGGCCATCGTGATATACCAAAACCCCTGCAAATGCGCTTCAACGTAGATCTGCTAACTATATACATAAAATATACAAAGTTAAAATAAGAATCTTACAAGTAAACAACAAAAATACAGACATCAATAAAGAGGGCAAATGGGACCTGCAGTTCAGTTAGTAGTTAACATCTGCAGCCAAACAAAAAAGAATAATCATGTTCAAATCGACAAAGTGTATGACTTGTTTATAACGAATATTATATTTTCTTTGTTAAACAATAATTAATATTATTTTTTAGAGAAAACCCCGGAAAAGGTCTTTCGTGGACTTCTGTACTGTAGTATAGATATCAATCCTTTAACTTATAAAAACTTAACAAAAAGGTCCCTGCGCCCTATACTTTTACGAATAGGTCCTTTCCGCATGATTAAGTCCTTAAGCTTACAAAAACTCAACAAACAGGTCTTTTTTGCATGACCAAGTCCCTTACTATAAAAAAGTAAAATCATGCTAATATATAGTCTTAGGTACTTATGTGAGAATTCAACGAAAGTCCATAAGCGTTTCTCCAACATTGTCAACTTCTAAAATCATATAAAATGTCTTTCCTATACCATGGATAATACCGTATGTACAGATGGGCAGTTTAATTAGCAGGGTTTGTAAGTACCAAAGCTAGACGAACCACATAATGTGGATCACTAAATTTTCTCGAACCTAGAACAATCCACAATGGATGGTTAACCCCTTTCTCTATTTGGTTTCTGTTGTGCTTTGTGATTTGATTTGGATTTGGTTTCGTCTTCAAAACATGTGTTTTTGGTATCGGTCAAAACAAAATTGGTTGAACCAACCAAAGGAAAGGTTGCATTTTCATATTTGAATTTAATATTAAAAAATTGTTTAATTGCAATACTGATCTAACTTTAGAAAAAAATTAGAAGTTTTATAAGTTTAAATACAATTAGGACGCCAGTTTGACCCGTTTCGTTTCCCTGAAATCTTTTAGCTTAACTAGTGTAAAATGAAACCAATCCAAATCGACCCAGCAGTAAGTAAAGGGGTCAAAATTGCCATCTCAAGACATCACCAACAGGCTATTAACTCACCACGAAGGTTAGCCGCAGCTTCCTCCATTGGCTTTCCATAATGTTTGCTGATTTCCTCTACACTAATTGACCTCTCAGCTCTCTTCCTTTTTCTCTTTGGTTTATTAGATTTATCATCAAAGTTCTTTCCTTCCGGCTTCCCCTCATTGATATCAGCATCTTCAATCCCTACATTTAAACATGGAACAACACTTTGGCTTGTTCCTGCAGCAGCATTATCTATGAGTTTAATTTCCAAATTATCATCTTCCATATGCTCAACATAAGCAACTTCACTCTCATCCTTTGAAAATGGAACATCATTAACATCAATCAGTTCATTCTCTACCAACAGTAGTTGATTTCCAGGCTCTGGTAGGACCTCTTCGTTTTCAGGCAATATGGTTATAGGAGAAGGCGGTGATTCGAAGTTCCAGTTAAGAGGATCTCCACCAATGACTTCAAGAGATGACAAATTACCTAATTTTACACTAGACACATTCTTAATCTGCTGCTTTACTGTTAAAACCAAGCTTTGTAAATCTGCCTCGTTTGCGTGATGTGGTGGCAAAACGAACTCTATGACATATTCAACATCACTTTCACTACCTATCATATATATAGCTAAACAACTAGTTATTCTGTTCACACGTGCATGAGAACCCAGAGGGTATACGTCCTCATCAAGCTTTGTTATATCCTCACAAAAACATAAACCACACGATGACATTGATTTTCCAACAACTCCTTGTGATTTATGCAGGTGTCGCTCTCTGCATGTTTCATGGAAATCCCACATGGTCAATTCTCGAACGTAGAATGGTAAATCATATGTTGACATGCAGGTTTTTCCTATACAGTTTCTGTTAAAGCTACTACAGCTCGGCTCTAGATTCCCAGAACTAGCCACAACACTACTGAATCCAGATAGAGCCCAAGTCTGAGCTAGAGGTATATTCTGAATATCACATATAGACTTTAAGGCCTGGAAGATTTCATCCAACTCACTTGGCCTTCTTGCATTTTCAATCTGTATCTGAAATTTCAAACATAAAATCACAACACATATAGAAAAATACAATTTGTGAATATATGTGCATGTACACAACTTACATATAAGCTAGGATTCTCAAACACGTTTGGAGACTTCAGATTCTCTTCCTGCCAATATTGAAAGAATAAATTCATGAGTATGAAGCACATCAATTGCATGCGTGTATCAAATGAGACAAATCAAAGATATGGTAGCAACCTTTAGTGCTCTTGAAACTTCTTGAACCTCAAAAGCGTAATCAACATAACTTGATGATGTTATGATTTCGATTACACCAACACAGCAACCACTGTCAGGTTCTAATACCGGCAAATTTATATATCCATGATTACTACATTGTCTGGTTGGTAAGTTATGAACATCCAAACTCCATTCTGGCAACTTTTGGCGATAAACGCGACCAGGCGGGCCAAGTTCTTCCCGGTGCTCCCCGTCCACAACAAACATACGCTGCTCAGACTCGAGCCTATACAAGTAAAGGGCTTCATCAACCGCACCAAGACCAAATGGTTGGTCCAAAGTCGTTAGCAAGCAGCGCTTGCGGACAGTAACTGGTGACCAAAACTGAACAAGCACATGTGGGTCACGGAAACTCAAATTTGAAAGTGCATGTGTGATTTTTTCCTTTATTATCTGCGGGTCTATAATATTTTGATCAGCCAACAGCTTGGAAAAACCTGTGAATACATAAATCACAGTAAGGAAACAGATATATTTTAACAAGAACTTAAAAGTCAACACAGAGTAGAGAGAAAATTTGTTTGTTGTCAACTTTTGTGAATGAACTTACAGCAAATACAATGTTCTATATATACACAAATGGAATTCACAAGATCTAGGAACTTCTGAAGACAGGCTCACTTTACGGAAGTGAGTCTAGGTCAAAATATCAACAATAACTCAAGGTGAACAACACTAGTGATGACCGATACTGTGACTTTTTTCTATTACATCAATGAGCAACTTGGATCATTAAGCAAGTAGCTGCAAGTGATTTCATAAGAATATCTACAACCTGAGAGCTAGTAGACACGTATCTAATCAGAAGAGATTGTAACCACTCAGGGTGGTCTAGTGGTAAAAATCTTGTGACCGTCATCACTAAAATATGAGAGGTGTCGAGTTCATCTCCTACGAGGTGCAAACAACTCTAAACTTGCCACGCTAATCTTCCCAAAAAGCGAAGGGCTCTACCCAATTTAAGTTAGTGTGGCGGCGGACTGAGATACGAGAAATAAGAAAGTATCAGTCCATCAATGACTAAGAATGTAATTGGAACTTGTTAAATTTGTTTATGCAATTATGCATTGTGCATATGCAGTTCGCTGTAAAGAACTTCTGATTTGATTATCACCATTAGATTCATCTCATCTTTAAATGACCAAAAGGCCTTTTAGCCTAGCAGTATCAGGTGACCTATCAACCAAGAGATGGTGGGTCAAGTTTCGACTAAGACATGTGGTAGTAGGTGGTCATCACTCTCAAATTATCCTCAGATAAGCAGTTTACAAAAGCAATCCCACACCCCTTAAAGTAAGTGTAAACATGGCATTACGGCAAAGAGGTGTTTGGGATTGGTTAGCAAAAGTGCTTATTTGCTATTTAGCTCTAAATTGTATCGAAACACAACGCCCAAGATAGTGTTTGGATTTTCCGATTTGCTTATGTTGTATCAAGATGCATAAACTTGATAAATTGTTTCAAGTGTGTAGCAAATTCTGGATTTGAGATAAAAAGTGTTGACATGAAACAACTTTATGAAAAACATTGATGGTTGTGTTTGACAAGCAGCTTATTAGAAACATCTGCTTGAAAATAACTTCCATAAGTTGAGAAGCATAAATTGTTTTGGGGTGTCTGGGAAAGCTTAGTCAAACAGCTTACGTTTATGAGAAATGATTGACATGTATAAACATGAAACACATTGTTTCATTGGTTTGTGAGGAAGTTGTCCCTTATCTCTATACTTATTTATAAAGCCCTTATAAAAAAACCTCTTCAAAGCAGCTTAAATTAAGATGTCATTTAGCTCATACAAAACTCATTAGCCGGTTATTAAAAAAAAAGTCAAAGCGGACAGACTCTCTCTCAAAACATTGTCTCACACACATTATCCTTGAGGCGGGGCGCGTGGACTGATAAACTTACCAAACATCCTTAAAATCGAATATGAGCTGGAAATATACCACTATTAAAACAAACGTCCTAATCATAGAGTTGACTTCCACAAATCATATCACAGAAGAACAAGTCTTGTTATATTATAAACAAAAGATAAAACAAGTACGACAGACTAAAAGCAGTTCAAAAGAAAGTAAAAGTTTTTTTTTTTGTTTTTTGTTTTAGGGCCATCACAAAGACACATATCGCACGCCAATCATATCTCTATACTTATTTATAAAACCCTTTTAAAAAAGCCTCTTCAAAGCAGCTTAAACTAAGCGATATGCACAATGTCGTTTAGCTCATACAAATGCTCAAAAGCGATTCTTAGCTGCAAGAAACGCAATAACTCATTAGCCGGTTAGTTATTATAAACAAATCAAAGCCGACAGACACTCTCTCAAAGCATTGTCTCACACGCATTATGAAACAACCTTAAAATCGAATATGAGCTGGATTTATATATACCGCACCAAACGTCCTAATCATAGAGACATACAGTTGACTTTTACAAAGCATATCATAGAACAAGTCTCCTTATTAAATTATTATAAAACAGGTACAGATTAAAAGTAGTTCAATAAAATGTAAAAATGCTTCTTCTTTTTTTTTGTTTTTTTTTGTTTTAGGGCTATGAAATTAGATAAGAGGCACACTTGCCGGGAGGTCTTTCGTAAAGCAGTCTCTCTACTCTCGCCCGTAAGGATATGATCTGTTTACATTACGTGAGATCGGATATTGTTGCTGTTAAAATTAGACAAGATTGATATCCTCTAAAGTTCATATGAACATAGCCGGTAGACGGGTTTTCTTTTTAATTGTGAAACAACTTTACCGGTCATCTCCGAAACCAATTAGATAAGAGACCAAACATAAATTTTGTTTTAAAAAGTAGACAAACATATAATAAATTGACACACAAAGACATGTTTGTAGTTGATGAACAAATTCACATACTCTAAATAAACTTACTAGAGACGAGTGGTTCATCTTCAACCTCTCGATTACCATAAACCCAAAGAGATGTCAGATATCTTCTTCTTGCACCAGCACCAGAAGGGGGAGGCTCATATAAACAAGTGTATCTCGAATTTAAGGCTTCTAAAACATTTAATCGACTGCTTGATGCTTCGCCTCTGCCATTCATATTTTCTCAGATCGAGATGTAGAAGGTTCAGTTATGGTTGAACCTAATCACGTGAATTGGCCTTGCGTCTTTATTCTTCTATTTACACCCCCCAACTATAACAATTGCTTCTCAAGTTTCCTCGTTTGATATCATGTCCACGTAGGATACTTGTTCTGTTGATTTATAAAAAGACTAGTTATGTCATGACTTTTGACTTATCAAAATGATTCTTGACAAAATTACTCTCATATTTTCGATACTCTCTTCATGGCTATTGCTTGTCAAAGACATCAATTCTAGTATGTTGAACAACTGGTGAATGCGAAAGCAGGTTTATATTAGATTAGCTTTATGACAAGTTGTCAACATCAAAAAAAAAGTAAAGTAACACTAATACCGTCTTCTACGGATTATGAATCTCAATACTGTCTTTCATAATGTATTGAGGATGTTGAAATATAGACAGTCCTATCTCTATCAAAATTAGTTATGCTGCTTCTGGTCTTACAAGAGGTGATGATATTGACCTTTGTCTCCAAATGTAATGATCGAACCCTTTACTTTTACGAGTTCTACATATTTTATTTGGGTGATAGGGTTTACATCACTTACCCCTCCCACCCATTTATTATTCGTTTTATTGACATGACAAAACAGTTTTTAATGTTTTTTTTTTAGTATATTTTGTTTTTTACTATTTTGACTTAATGGCTCTGTATTTTTTGTATTTTAATTCTTTTGGTTTATTAAACTTTATAGTATAATTTATATTTTGTTTTGTTTAATTTTTAATTTTAAAATATAAATAAAATTATAAAAAAATGTAAATATAATGAAAGGGAGTTGATATGCACACCACTAAAAGTGATGTGCACACCACAAATCATGCATATGTGTGTTGTATTATGTGCATCACTAGTGTGATTTTGTGGTGTGCACATCACTTTTGGTGGTGTGCATATCAACTCCCATAATGAAAAAATACAAAAATATTAAAAAAAAAGATGTGAATCCTATTTTTGATGATGTGTCAGTGTGACCCACAATCCTTTTTATTGCTTCCGAACCACTTTTGTCGGGTGTTAAATACTTTGGTTAAAGTGTGAGTGGATTAAGTGCTGTACTATTTTAAAATTTTATTATTACTAGTGAGGGTACTTTTTTCTTATGGAGTTAGTATTATATATGTAGTGTATAAGTTGACTGTATCAAAAGAGAGGGGGTTCAAAAAGATGAGTAGGATTAATAAGTCTAAATAGACTACGTTAAGAATTAGAGAAAGGGGGTTAAAAACTAGACAAGGCGTGAAAGGGCCGAGGGACGGTTCATAGGGGTTTTATTGACCCATTTCGTTTGATTCTACCTAAAAGGTAAGTTCATTTAGAAATATAACACAAGTTACGTTTACTTCAAAATACGAAATTCTTATAAAAAAACAAAAATTGATTTGCACACTTCGAAAATTGATTGACACACTTCAATGCATATTCTACATTAACTATTTGTACATTTGAGGATGCAAATAAATAATTGAAATGTGCAAATCATCTCTCTAAAAACTTGATTCGTTGAAAAATTATATTGCTCCTTGAAAGATGACGTATTATCATTTTTTAAGCATAAGGTATGGTCGGTGTTATAAGGGTGATGTTGTAGAAAAAGTGATGTCAACTTAGTATATTCTTTTAATAACATGAGAACTTATTACTCAGTACAAGATACCATACTTCATATTTGTGATGACATGAGATACTTTTTGGCTCACGCATAACCCACTAAAAAATAAATACAACCCAAAAAAGAGAGGAACCACCGTGTGGGCTGATAGGTACGACATTGCCTCCGACAACACAAGATGAGGTATGGTTGTGACGCCATGAAGCTTGGCTGGTTGGATGGTGCCATGGCACCAACCACCGACATTGTATACTCTTGAAGTAATTAGGGTCTCTTTATAGTGGCTCCTTTAAAACCATCCCTATCTCTATATATGAATATTTAGAGCACAAAATTTAAAGAGACCCGACTTTAGTTATTAGGGTAAAAGCTAAATATGCTTAATGTACTTTTCATATAATAACTCATTATACTTTCTTTACAAAAATATATAATCATTTAACTTAAATAACTTCCCCATAACTCACTACACATAGTTGGGGCTACAACTTTCACATAAAAAGTCACAAATACCCTTGTCTTCTTCCCTAATTATTACTGCCATTTTTCGAGCTCTTTAAAAAGGTTTACCATCCAAAACCACCACCACCACCCGTTTTAGCCGACCACCACTTGTCATTTGCAAACCCACGTCACAAACGAACAAAATTCACGATCCTAAAAGTCAATAGAGTTTATCATCATATTTGGAGAATCAATAATAAACAAAATGTTAAACCTTTTGATCATACTGTATAATAAACAAAAGTCAATAGAGTTTACCAAAATGTTAATATGAAACAAAATAATAAACAAAAGTCAATAGAGTTTACCACCACTTGTCATTTACTTGAAAGTCTTGTCAAAAATGTTAAACCTTATGATCTTAATGGCGATTTTCACCACAATGAATGTGTCGTCTTCTTCTTCACCTCGAACGACATCTAAGACTTCAAATAAGTAATATCGGTGGCTAAAGATAATATCGGGGTAAGCAATCGGAAGCTCATTAAGTTCCACTTGGTACTTGATAAACCACTCGGAATCATCACTTGACATCTCATAAACATCAAGATGTAAATGGCTTTGGCTATCCACGGTCTCAACCAGATGTAGATGTCCTCGTGACTCTCCGAAGTAAAGAGGTGTTGCTATATGTTGCGGCGGAAGAAATGGAAAAGTTTGCAACTTTTCTACATCAAGCGACTCAAACTTGAATCTTACATTTTTCTTTCATATTAACGATATTAAACTTGAATCTTACTGTTAGTACAATTTATGTTACGGGTTTAAATTGGATCTAGATCGCTTGTTGGGCCGGGCCAGCTAGCTGTAAATAGATTAGATCTTGTACTAAATCAAATGATTTGGATAGTTTCCTGCAAAAATAAAAGTATGTCGTTAGTCTTACCGTGGGGACGGACCACACGATTAGACTCCGGCGTGAGAGTAAGTATTCATGTTTTGTCAGAGAATGTCACAGTGTATGTGTGTAAAATGTGGTCAGAAAATCGTACCTTGTGGGGTGTCAGGGTATCCCTGGGGTGTCAGGGTATCCCTATTTATAGGTCAGCCAAATATTAGGTTTTTCTAGTATTTCGCTTATTTCTGTTAGTGAGCCGGAGTGGGTCCCTTGTGTGGCAAGGGTCCGCAATGAATCGTGTCTTGCGGACGTTAATTCCCTTCCGCAGACGTTTCTTGGTTCGCGGAGGGTTTGTCACGTCCGTCTCGCTTCTTTCGGGCCGTGCCAGTGCGGGATTGGGCTTAGTTTCGGCCCATCATATTTTAGCTGCTACTATTTGCTTGATTGGGCTTGGGGCCCATTGTGACAATATGGTTCAGGCCTAGAGGCCTGGTAAACCTATTATACGTTATCAAGTCCCCCCAGTCCAGTATGCATATTACGTGTGATGTTGTTGCGTGCGGTAGGTATTGCTGGACTCAGGTTCCGCTACATTACCGTGCTCTCTTTATCTTCCGCGGTCGTCTGTGCTTCCGCGGCCATTACATGTATGGGTAGATGAGGCGTGGTTGACGTGGTCTGTTTGTGGCCTTTCACCTTCTGACTGATTTGACCAGTTGGTCCCACTTCTTAACTGTCATCACTATTTTCTATCTTTAATCCTGGTCGTTGACCCAAGAGTTCATTGCCTCGTGTAAGCATCCTAACATACTCTTCATTTACTATACCGAGAGTATAAATACATGATCTATTTTTCACTGTGTCCTTTCTACTTTTTCTACTATCTTCGCCATTGCTAAAAACTTTCAAGCTTTATAATCATCTGTGTTTATCGTGTTTCGAAGAGCTTTTGGCAGGTTAAGTTTTTGAACCTTTCTCTTTGTTATGAGTACTATTACAGACATTAAATGTGTTCTTTCTCAGAGAGCATTTGACATTTTTTGCGAAAAATTTCAT
>BQNB010148702.1:0-12002 GCA_026074375.1 Tanacetum coccineum | reverse complement strand
GTATAATCAAGGTCTTGTATATGAAGGTTGTTGAGAAACTTTGAGAACTTTACTTAGATAGTGAAGTACTTTTGTCTTCGAATAGCACAATTATATCTCGTAAGAATTGCTGATTACATTTCAACCTTTAAACTCTCTGGCTAACTTACCAACCTTGTATTCTGTCGGCTATTGTTGTGACCACATGGTGAAGTAAAATGGATATACCAAACTTGAAACTGAAGTAAAATCCCCCAAATTGGTTACTTAAGCTTGCACTGTTGTTGATTAAGTAATGGTGCAAGATTAAATCTTTAAGAACCCTATACTTAACCAGAAAAGTATATGAAAAGTACAACACCTCTTGAAATGATCTACATCAAAATCTGCGTGTGACACTGAGTACTACAATGTAACTCCTTTAAGTGATAGCTATAACCCGTGAGCACTATAATGTAACTCCTTACATCAGGAAATAACTAGATAATCTAAGTCTTAATCATAAGCTATATACGTTCAAGCAAGTCATCAATCGATAGATTGGGTTTGAAGAAAAGGGGTAGAAAATAGAAGGAAGTCTCGATGATGAAATAAGTAGACTCCTTCGTGAAACCTACTTCAATCTCAAATAAGGGATACCAAATCAACTTCGTGATCACTTGTCATCGTAATTCGAATCTCTAGCCGTTTGGCATTTATTGAATCTTTTCAGGATCTTTTTAGCGTTATGTATCGTGTTTGATGTTTAAATGTCGTTAAACTATAACAAATGTTGTTTTTAATTGTCGTTAACGAATAAGCATTATCTAGTTAAACTTGTCGTGATAGCGTTTTATACCCGGCTTAATCATCGTACCCGTACTTATCAAATAACATTAACCCATAAGCATTTTTGGCCCTATAGCATATGAATTCAGCCCAACACCAATCTCGGCCCACATATTTCACTAAAACCCGGCCTGTTATGAATTGGCACGGCCCACGTTTAGTTGACATGTAATACATTAGGCCCCTTTTTTGCTTGTTATAACGAGTCTGCCAACACACGACCCAACAATTTGTTAACAAATGAGGATACCAGGCCTAACGTATATCAAAAAAAAATTACTCGGTCCAAGTACTAGGACCATTCCAAGAAGTTATGTATACCCGGTCTAAGCTTTCCAAATAGAATTCTCTAAGCTACAATTTGAGTTATATCATAGCTCATAATTTTAAGTAGGGAGAATTTCATCAATATCCTTACAAAACTTCATTATTACATCAATATCCTTACAAAAATCAAAATTACGTCAATATCCTTCTTAAAATTAAAAATACTCATACATATCCAATTAAATAAACTAAATATTAAAAAAAGATTTTAATCTCTAAAACTCTTATTTTGATATTAATCAACAAGTTAAATTACCTTTTTGCCCTTCTCTTCAAAATCAAACACACGTAACTTTTTTTATGGAGGAAAGGCTTAGTGGAATGAAAGAGTTGTCATTCAATCAATCTTTAGTCTTATATGAATTAAAGATGTCTCGTTTTATATTCATTTTATTTTGCTATCCGATCATAATTTCTTAGATTCATTATGCTATTAAAGTATTAAGTATTAACCCTTCTATCTTGAATTTATTTTGTTTAACATCTGTATTTGTTAACCACAAGCGTACACACCAATGAAAAATTCTTAAAACAATTATATGGGTGTATATTATAATGATCAATTTAGTGGCCAATGTTCTTATTTTACAAGAAAAACAAGTAGCATAAATAATGTGGGGAGACGAGATGGATTGGGAAAAAGAAAAGCATGTTTGTGTGCTTGTTTGATTTTGAAAATAAGGGCAAAAATGTAATTAGACTTATTGATGAATACCAAAATAAGAATTTTAGAGCTAAAAATCATTTTTCTATATTTAATCTATTTATTTGGATATACATGAGTATTTTCAAGTTTAAGAAGGATATTGACGTAATCTTGATTTTTGTAAGGATATTGACGTAATAATAAAGTTTTGTAAGGATATAGATGAAATTCTCCCTTTTAAGTAAGGTCCGGTTGCCTCTTACCAGACTTAGGAATATAAAAGGGATCAAATCCCTAATACTTCTCCCATTATCCTAACCCTAATCGCATTTATCAAACGTCTCTCTCCTCCTAAGGAGCCACCATCGATCAAACCTTCTCATCACATATCATAGTTACTCAAAATAAGTATCCATCAAAAGCTAAAACATATTATCATTCGTGTGATCCAACCCAGACGAATCACTTCCTATTTTTTCTTCACACGAAATGAAACATCCTCAATCCTTTTGGAGTATAATCAATGCAAAGGCTTCAAGATCTCATAAGAGGTCTCAGGTAGGTTTGAAGGTTGTTGATGTTTTAGTTTGAGTCTTTGAATCGAAACAAAGGAAGAACGAAACATTCTTGTTTTTTTGTTCTTGCTTTTATATTTGAATACAAGGTCTGTGATGATATTTCTACCGTGATTTTGATCTTTAGAGGTCTCCATATCAATGAAGGAGCACGAAAATAGAAAGGCTGATATATTAGTGTTTCTTTTATTTGAGTTCGAGTCTGGATGGAGTTAAAAGAGGAGGTGATGTGAGTTAATGAATGACGATGCGATAGGTATAGATTGGATGTGTGATATTGTTGGCTGTTGTTGTTGATGTTGGTTATTGTTATGGGTTTCGATGGTTGTGGATGTTTGTTATTGATGTTGTTGTTGTAATTTATATTCGAGTCTTTCTAGTTTCTTGTCTGTTTTGTCTTCTATCTTCTTTGTTGGTTTAGACTTGATCTGGTTTGGACTTGGTTTGAGTGACTGGGTCAACTCGATAATTACCGAGTTGACTCAGTGTTTACTAAACCGCTGGGTTGAGTATAGTAAACCGTTATGGTAGCAACTGACCAAACCGCTGCGACTGAAACCCCAAACCGCTACCAGGTTTTAAAATGGGCAGCGGTTTGTTTCGGTAAACCATGGAAAAATTGGCAAACCGCTACCTGTATTCAAACCGCCATGGTAGCCAAACCGCTGGCTGTACTTTCAGTAAAAACCGGATCTGGTTTTTTTTTTTTTGGCCAAACCACCACTAAGAAAAAGAAAACAAACCCAGATTTGTTGCTTCTATTAATTTGTCTTTTAAAGCACAAAAATCAGCAGATATAAACCAGATATGACAAAAATATAAGCAATAACGATAAATCAAATTTGTGGTTGATTCTTAGGAGAAGAAGAACACTTAAACCACAAACTCGATTTTGTTAAAAAAACAGAAACAAACAACCTATAAAAACCACCTGGTAAACCGAAACAACAAACAAGATGATACAAATGCTCCTAGGGACTGGTACCACTTGTAGAAAATAAATGACTGTATAAATCAGAATTAAAACAGATCCAGAGGTATGGTAAAATGAAATAAATGTGCAGCCATATTATTAGAGATAAAGGAATAAAAGATGGGAAGTTGTGTATGTGCTAGAGAGAAAACACACACACTTACATTTTACAAAAGTGAGATTCACCCCTCCATGGAAGTATGGAGGAGGTATATATAGGTCAAGACAAGGGAAACTATACTAACTTAACAATACTAGTCCCTGCGGGTCTTGCCTAATTATAACTAGTGTAATTTCGTATGAGTCAACATATTTTAAGGCTAACAAGTTTTTTCAAAACCAATGGTTATATGTTAAAGACATAAGAGAATGCAAAAATCATAGCTATGTCTACAGTGTAAAAAAACGTCACCTGCCACCGTTGGCCACTACATCTCGTAATTGTTGGTGGACCTAACTGTTGTCGTTTGAGGTGACTGACAATTGGCCTTACCCAAGTTCCTTAACTGATCAAAAATATCGAAATGGGCACATTGGTTCCGTCAGAAATATGTTGGCGTCTGGTAATGCCAGTACCAGAAAAAGGCTCTCCATATGACACCAATAAGCCACCACCATTAACAGGAATGCCTTGCTGACTCATTGCCAAAGACGTCATCACACGCCTTCTAGCCGGTGCATCACGCTCATCGACAGCTGTATATGACCGAATCGTAGCTGACAACGATCGTTTACGAACGCCTGAGAGAGCCCAAAAAAGAAAAAAATTACCAAAAGACCAGTGCCATTAAAAATACTTACCACCCACTATCAACTCAATCTATTGTAATAAAGAACATCAGTAACGATGCATACATGTGTGGTCCGCAAGCGTATTCCTAAGCCGTTCAAAAACTGTAGAAACACGAACACAGTATCTGTCTGTTGCAACACGGTTTTGAATTGTATTATCAGGCAAACGTTGCAATTCAGATGCTCCTGAAAACAAACATCTTCCCCATTTCGGCTGATACTAGCATCTTTAACATCTGCAGCTGGCGGATCGCAGCTGAAAGACATTGTTGACAAAAAATAGAAAATAGTCAAAAACTTGCGGAATAAATATGTAAGCCTTAAAAAAGGAAAACAAAATAAAAAAGACTTTTTAATAGCAAGTTCAATGGGAGGTGTATATTCCCGTTCAGCTAACGGGTTTAGAAAGACATCGTTCAACTCACAATCATCAGCTACACACACGAAACATGGCAAAAAAAAGCGTATCACACAAACCATGGCAACAAATGTGTGTAGGCATTAATCCCTCACCTGGAGCATTAGACTGCATTCCATGTTGTTCATCTGCCTTCTTCATAATGTAAACCCACACCACATAGAAAAAAAGGTTTCGAAACGACCGGAAAAAAGGGAAAGTTCTAAACCACACCTAATCTAATGAAAGTTAAAGTTCTAAACCGCACCTAATCTATTAAAAATGACCTAAATACCCAAAAGGCACCTAATCTAAGGAATAAGCTAAAGGATTGAAAATGACCTAAATACCTAAGAGGCACCTAATCTAATGAATAAGCTAAAGGAAACAATACAAAACCTAAGCAACAGCAACTAAAGTCTTACACCCTAAAAACCAACAAAAACAAATTGTCAAGAACAACAACTAAAGTATCAAAGCCAAAAGAAAAAATGCAACCAACAAACAACAATCAGCATAAACAACATACACATTAACGGAACAACGATCCACAAAACAACTAAAAACCAAAACATAAACCCTAGAAAGTGGTACCTGAGAGAGAAAGTGGATTATTATTAAAGAAAAAAGAAAAAAAGAAAATAAAGGCACCACATATACTCACAAAGGAATATGGAATCCAGATGGGCACCATGCGAGATAAGCAATCGCCATCTGGATTCCATATTCCCTGAAAGAGAATTTGTGAGAAGCACCTGGACTCCATAATCTAGATTGTGAGATACGTGAATTTTGTAAGTGAGAAGTAGTGGGTGAAATATAAAAAAATAATAATAATAAAAAGGCCGGTTCTTCTGGTTGATCAACGGCGGCCTTTCCCGCGGGTGGGTTATACCTCCGACGGGTTTCCAACGGGTCGACCCGAGAGCATTTAATGCAAAATGCTGCTCTTTAATATAAGTTTATAATATTTACCTAACTATTTATTTTAAAAAACATAGATTATATATTTTGAAATTTTAGTTTTCCTATTTATCCTCTCCCATACTTAATATGAGCATTGTCCCTAATGCAAGAAATATTATAAGGAAAATATAAATTGGAAAAGTAAATTGGATGTAACTTCTCTTATTATAAGGTTTTTCGACGAATTCAGCAAAATTTGCACGAAGCTAAGTGGTAGCCTTTGAACACGATTTCATACATCTTTCCACTTTTCTTTTTCTTCCTGTGCTAATAAGAAATAATACAAGATGCACACAATAATAATAATAATTCTTAATAATAATACTAAGAAGAGTACGGAAAAGTTAAAATATTTTTTTAATGGCAACAAAGGCATATTACACACCATAATAATATTAATATTGTTTTTAGAAAATTGTTTTTAAACTTATGACCTACACACGGTCACCAAATTAACCAGTGTCATCCCGACACTACTCCTCATCTTGCTGGTGCTGTTGTGGCTCATCATAACCGTGTGGTGCGTAGGCTCCCTGCAATGGAACATCGTAGTGTCCATCCATATACTCGAAAAGTCCTGCATATCTGTCAGAATGATATGACTGTCTACCAGACATCTTCTCCAACTCACCCTGTCGTATCTCCATACGACCCATCCTGTCGTATAAATCAGTAATGGAATGGTGTAGGGTCTAGGTACAACAACTCTCGGGCCACCAGGTGCGGGCTCCTTAACAATCATCCTCCCATTAGAGTCGATCAGCTTTTAAGGCTGGTGGTATCTAATGGTCTACAATAAACTAGATCACTCAAACCATCCAATACCTCATCAATCAATAAATTCGCTCTCCTAGCGATCTTGGTGATAAATTGTCCACAACAAATCATGCTCTCCCTCTGACTTCCAACTCTTTTCCTCTTCAGCCACTTTGCAATCAACCAAGCTACATTCGCATATCTATTCTGATGCTTCGATTCAAACATGCTCATCAACCAAAGCTCATTCCTCTACACCTTGTCATATCTAGTTGTTCTTTGACATAAACCATAAGTGATTATATTTTGTAACACCCTAAGGACGGGTTTCCTAATGGTCCTTGCTGAACTCCTGAACAGAATCAATTCATTCTCACTACTAATCTCTTACCAAAACTAATTAACATTGAAGTGATCATCATTCCTCAAACCTCCAAGAGAATAAGTTTCAAATCCCTCATCATGGATTTCATCACTAGTATACAACCCCAAATGACGAGAAAATTCTAGAATAGTCAATGTGTGACCACGGCCTCCTAACCTGAATTTGATCAACTTCTTTGACATCAAATCCTCATCTGTAATAGTTTCATCAAACTCATAAGTTGCATAAAACTCATGGCATAACTCAGCATAGATAGGTTTGTTTATATCAACAGCACGTCTCTATGCCTTGAAAATAAATATTTCTTCATCTCATCCCACCTCATACACATTAATTTCCAACATTTCTTCAATCTCTTCAGCACAACCCATGTTATTTAGTACACCCCAATCAACAATACACGGTGCATAAATCTGTTTCAGGAGTAAACGTGCAAGGTTGGTGTTGTACTTAGACTTAGTAGCTCTGTTACTAGTTCCCACAGGCATAAATTCGTAATGAACACATAGGAGCATAGCTTCCTCTACGGTGTCATTTTGACGGGTTCTTTTTGGTCGGGATGAACCGGCTTCAAAATCATTTGTACCTGAGCTTTGCATACACAATCATCATCAAGACATGTATATATTAGTGTTAGAAAGTTTTCATAGCCAATGGACATGCTTAGCACACATTCTCCAACTTTGTGGTTCAATTTCAAGTGAAAAGTACGGCGTACTTTGGAAAAAGTACAGCGTACTTCCTGGGTTTACATTAAGTGCGGCGGTTTTCAAAAGAAAACTGGCGTACTTTCTGGGTTTCTTAGAAAAAATTGAGTTTTCCTTAGAAATAACTGAATAAACATATAATTATAATTTTGAACAATAATTTTCTTATCCCTAAATCATTTCAAGCAACTCCTAATGCTTATTATTTTCATAACTATATGATTTACTGTATTTTAAACAAGATTAAAGACATAACCGAATGCTAAGAATGCATATAAAAAACAAAAGGGTTTTGTTGGGATTCTGAAGCTTTTACAAGTTAATACTGTTGGCTCAAGATTAATACTGCTAGTGAAGACTTAATGCTGTTAATGAAGATTGAAGAAATAAGTCTAAGTCTTTAGTACTGCTAGTTTTGTAGTTAGTACTGCCAGTACAATGTTAGTACTGCCAGTAATAGTTAGTACTGTTAGTTAGTATTAGTACTGCTAGTATATTGTATTAGTACTGCTTATGAGATATGCATGAGATAAATTAGGAATATATATGCATTATCTCTTAACGCATTTTGTAAAGCCCATTAGGGTTTCCTTAGTCTATAAAAGGAACCCTGGGCATAGTTAGTAGATATAGTTCTACACAGATCAATAGAGATTTATTAGCAATCATAGTTTTTGTAATCTGTAACCTAGGCAGATTCAAGTTATAATATAAAGTTCTTTTGTGATTCTTAATGTTGTTCTTCTTAGCATTATTGGTTAGTTTCCGCATAATCAATAGTGTTCAAATCAGTGTTTCATTATTGTTGCTTTAGAATTATCTAAAAGAATAAACCCTTTACAAGCTAAAGGTTAAGATCTATTCAGAACGATCCAACAAGTGGTATCAGAGCCTGTGTGGAAACTCTAAATAAGAAGAACTTAATTGTAAGATGGCAGAACAAGACATTCCTCCACCCACTATTACAGCAATGAAAATCCTTATTATCAGGAAGGGAGAATATGATATTTGGAGCATGAGAATGCGATAATATATCTGTCACACAGACCATAACCTATGGGATGTTATTGTCAATGGAGATCTAGAAGAAGAGCCTGCACCAACTGGAGAAACATCTGCTCCTCCTGCTCCTAAGACTGCCAAACAACTGGCTACTAAAAGGAATCAGGAAAGAGTTAAGAGCATCTTGCTTTTAGCAATACCTGATGAATACCTCCTCAAGTTTCACAATGTTTCAGATGCTAAATCACTCTGGGAAGCAATCAAATCAAGGTTTGGAGGTAATGAAGAATCCAAGAAGATGCAAAAAAAATTTCTAAAACATCAGATTGAAAACTTTTCTACTGCATCAAATGAAAGTCTGGACAAGGCTTATGATAGATTCCAAAAACTTCTAAGTCAATTGGAGGTTCATGGTGCTCCAATATCAAAAGAAGATATCAATCAGAAGTTCCTAAGAAGTATTCCTCTCCAATGGAATCAAATTGCTCTAATCATGAGAAATAAGCCAGACATTGATGAGATTGATATTGATGACCTCTACAACAACCTTAGGGTCTACAAAGATGAGATGAAAAGGTTTTCAAGTTCCACTTCTACTTCTCAGAACTTGGCATTTCTTTCCTCTGAGAACACTAGCAGTACTAATGAAGTTAGTACTGCCAGTGGAGATTTTGGGATTAGTACTGCTAGAGGAATTAGTCAAGTTTCATCTACCCTACGTGCTCATGATGTAGCATGCTCTTTCTTTGCACAACCAACAACCAATCCTCAACTTGAAAATGAGGATTTTTAGTAGATTGATGAAGATGACTTGTAAGAATTAGATCTTAGATGGTAGGTGGCTATGTTGACTGTCAGAGTGAGGAAATTCATTTAGAAGACAGGAAGGAACATGGATTTCAAAGACAAACGACCTGTTTCACTTGATAAATCAAAATTTGAGTGCTACAACTGTCACAAAAAAGGGCACTTTGCTAGGGAATGCAGATCCGGAAGGAATCAAAGGAAAAGATCTTATGGTGACAATGGCAGGAGTAATGCACCAACAAATGAATCTTCATCACAGGCACTGGTGGCTCAAGATGGTCTAGGAGGCTATGACTGGAGTAATGATTTTGAAGTAGAACCAGTCAACTATGCTTTAATGGCAATCTCTTCTTCAAGCTCATCAATTTCTTCTGACAATGAGGTACAAAAATGTTTTAAACAATGTCTTGAATCTTTTAAATCTATTCAAAAGAATTATGATAGTGAAAGAGAAAAACATAGCAGAGCAAGACTAGAAATTCAGGGTTATGAGTTAGCCTTAGAGTCACTAAAATCTAGGATACTTGTACATGAAAAGAATGAATTGGCTTGGGGTGAAAAATATGAGTTTCAGAACTATAAGCTTAAATGCAAAGAAATAAAAATTAACAACCTTAATCTGGAATTAGAGAAAGTTGTTAAGGAAAGAGATGAGTTAAAATTAAAGATAAATAAATGGAAAGAATCGTCCAAGAATCTTTATGAATTACTCAACAGTCAAATAAGTGCTAGAGATAAAACTGGTTTAGGATATGGCACACAATTGAATAAAATGAGTAACAATTTTGAAACTGATAGTGAGATTAGTTTGAGTGTTTTTGATGTCAGATCAAGTGATAAAGAGTCTACACCAGCAAATGATAGGTTTTCCAAAGCAGGTGGGTATCATGTTATTCCCCCTCCTATAACAGGGAACTTTCTAACCCCAAGAGCTGACATATCATTTGCAGGTTTAGATGAATATGCCATTAGAAAGAAAATCATTGAGTCAAAAACAACTGAGCTTAATGCTGACACTAGTAAATCTAAAACTAGTGAGACTGTAGGTAAAACAAATGAAGCAAATACTCAAAAACCTAAGACAGTCTATGAATCAGTTAACAGCGATAAAGTTATCATTGAGGATTGGAACTTAGATGATGAGGATAATGTGTCTGAAGTGCAAACAGTTAATCCTGTTAAGACTAATGATAAAATTGGTCAAACTTCTAAGAAAGCAGGAATTGGATTTAAGAAAATAAAAGCTTGCTTTGTCTGTAAGAGCATTGACCATTTGATCAAAGATTGTGATTTTTATGACAAAAGGAGCCCAGAACCTAAGCTAGAAAATGTGGTCAATATTGGTCCAAGGGTGGTCAAACCAGTATGGGATAATGCTAAAAGGGTTAATCATCAAAAAAAAATTAATAACTTAAACTACCCTCAAGCAAGAAAGACTTTTGTCCCATCAGGAGTACTAACCAGAACAAGTTTTATTACTCATGTTAAGCAAAATAAGAAAAGGGCAGTTTACACAGTTAGTACTGCTAGGCCAATTAGTACTGCTAGGCCAGTTAGTACTGCTAGGCCTGTTAGTACTGTTAGTACTGTTAGACCTTTTGCCCTAAAAATAGCATAAACTGGTGGTGTTATTAGAGCAATTTACCCAAGGCTGGATAATGTAAGACCAAGAGGCTCATATTCACCTATCAAGAGGTCTTACTACAAAAAACTAGCTTTTAGACCCAAAGACTTAAAACATGATGTTAAAACTTTTGGGGTTTAAAATATGACTACTGCTAAGACAAGAGTAGAAGTTAATACTGGTAAGGGAAAGATGGATACTAATCTTATAAAGTCAAGGTGGGTTTGGAGGCCTAAGGGAAATTACTTGGATAATGTGTGTAGTATATTGGATATTATAATACAAGATTTGGAATGATGGGTTGGCCAAATTTATAGAGAGAGAAAATGACTAGTTCTAGTAAGAGAAACACCTTTTAGTATGTGTATGATAAATTAAACAACCAACCCCTTCCCATGGCTGGAAAGGGGTATTTATACAAGAGTTAAGATGCCCTAAAGGGCTATGGTATGGGCTTACAAGTGGGTAAAAGACCCGGCCCTAGTACCATGAGTCATACGCTTACTATTAAACTACGAGCTATGCTATTCTAGACAATACACGGGGTGACCGAGTCTTTTCCTTAAACCTAACAATCTCCCCCTAAGGGAGGTCACCCCTGAAAATACAATTTGAATTCTAGCATTCTAAGTCTGGATCTTCTGACTTTAGCTCGTAGACTTTGATTCTTCCTTCTTTGCCTTTATTGTACATTATGTAGTGGTTCTTGAGCTTTGTTCCTTAGACTTGTGTGATCTTTGAGCTTTCTTTGAGATCATCATCCACACTAAATCTCTTAATCATCCTTGTTGCGGAATATTGCCTTCATGTGATGTGGTGACCTTCGGACCCGCATGCTTACATTTTTCTTGATCATGATATTTGGTATGTGCTTAATTACACATACCATTTTCCATTAAAACGGACTTAAATGACTAAAAACGTACCAAAAATACATTGTATTTGTATGTTTTGCATTTGTATTGTGCAGGAAATGGATATCACACAAAGGACAAAAAGAAAGCCAAAAACAAACAAAACCGAGCACGGAATGGAAATGACAAAGTCAAATCAAAGACAAAGTCAGTCAAAGTCAAAAAAATCAACAGGAAAGTCAACCTCGTCAAAGTCAAAAGTCGACCAAATGAAGAAAATACAACTTGAGGGACTAAAATTTCCAAACCTCAAGTTGTATTACAAGAACAAAAAGACAAGGGCCAAAATTTGCAATAAAGATATATGAGATTAGGGGCCAAAAC
>BQNB010148700.1:0-16263 GCA_026074375.1 Tanacetum coccineum | reverse complement strand
TTCAGCCTAAGAGACGAAGGAGTAGCAGCGGAACCTCCTAAGGATCAGGGCTGAAGAGCATCTACGAAAATTTGCTCGAACAACGGCCAACCTTTTTTTTCTAGCCGATTTAGGTTTTTTTCTCACTTCCCGTTAACACACTAACCACCATTTCATTACATCCCCAAAATTTGTGTTAATTAAAAAATGAAGGACCCAAATTGACAGTTATCCAAAAATCAATATACATAACATCCTTTCTTAACAAAATCTAAAAAAAACCTATCATAAACATTTGTACTTGTGCTTTAATGGCCCCTTCGTAATCAGCTGGTGAAGCTGGGAACTTGGCCTCAACTACAAATTTACCATAACGAGTATATCGGCTCGCGCTCCGTTGCGAGGCGATGGGTGGGTGCCGTTGTTGTTGATGTCAAAGCTAAGGATGAGTGCATTTTCAAGCGCATATACAGATTCTCATTTAATGCATATACAGATGTTCAAGCACAATTTCGAACCTTTTAAACCCATTTCATATCAACCAAATAACCGAACTTTACGCATTTACCAGCAAACTACATCAGCAAGTTTAAAGGTAAAAAAAGTAGTAACACAAAGAAAACTATGGATCAGAAAAACTTCATACTAAAAGATTACCTTATAATGGTATCTATTTTTTGATGTCTTGAAAAACACTCGATTACAAACCCAAAAAATAAACACGACACCAGAAGGCCGCATCAGAAGGTCATATCTCAAAAGGTCATATCAGAATGCTGCATCAGCAAGCCACATCAGCATCAAAGGCTTCAAGAGCTGGCCGCATCGGAATGCCACATCAGCAACTCGTATAAGAAGGCAACATCAGCAATGGGTATCAGAAGGCCGCATCATCAGCAAGCCGCATCATCAGCAAGCCGCATCAACAAGAAGCATCAGCAAACCGCATCGGAAGGTTGTGTCAGAAGGTTGCATCAGCACCATAAAAGTCAGCAGCAAGAAAGCTGCAAGACGTGATATGGCCCATGTTATGCTAAATGAAAGATATATATAAATTTCAAAAAGTAGTAAAAGTGAAAAATAATAATGCTTCTGTATAGTCAGGTGCATGCATATGCAGATATAGAATATTTTATATTCCTGAAGATCCTTTTGATATTAAATTTTACCCGGATCAATCCATTATAAAGCATAAGTAATCAAAGGGTGTGTTTGGGATTTGATTATTTTGTGCTTTTATGCTTTTCTGCTTATGGCTAGATGTGAGCAGACAACAAACATTGTGCATTCTATAAAGTGCCTCACCTAGATGATAAGCATTCATACCCTCAACCAATTCTGATGGCCTTTGACATTCACAGGTCAAGGAGGGGAATGCGTAACTGGAACAGGAGGTGAAGCGTCAGCTTTCGGAACACGCTTCTTACCTGCATGTAGGAAAAAAACATTATTAGAATCAGATTTATGGTGCCATTCTAACTACTTATTAAAGCTTGAAAGAGTTTCTAAAATAACATTTATATTGCATCGTAAGACTCACTTCCATCGGGTGAAATTCTAGGCGGATTCACTTTCATCGGCTTTTCTACAACCCCTTCATCAACAACATCTTCACTGTCCTCCTCACTACTCGCATCCTCCCGCCATGCACCATCACGGCTGCTCAAGATACATTCACACGAACTTTTAAGATCAAGAAAGTCTCGCGATGAACCTACAAAGTCTCTCGCCTCTCTTACCTGCAAAACCAAAGACTAAAATGTTATTACATATCTAAGAACAGGTACGATATCATCTGAAACAACGATGAATTTACCTCAACTTGTCCTAAAACAACAAACAGTAGCAGCTGCAACCTTTAACACCGATGCGCCGACATTGTTTTATTTATTCGAAAAATTAAAACTCGTTATTGTGAATTCATGCTATAATAGCTTAAACCGTCCAACTTCCTCTTTCCTATTTTAGGCCTGCAAACATAAAAATAATCCGTTAAAAAGTAAAAGAGATCAAGACGCCGTATCAAAACATAGTAAATTGTAGAGCGACCTAACGGGACCAACACATTAAAAAAAGAGGAAGAACTAAAAGAATATTAAATAAGCACGATGACTTAAAAAAATAAGCCTAAAAACAAATGCGATTGACTTAAGAGAGAGTGGTCTAGGTTACCCGAACTAACCCATTTTATCCCCTAAACTCTCTCATTTCAGCCCCAAAACCTATCCATTTCGGCATTGTCTCTACTTTAAAATCAAATTATAACCTTCCCAGAGGACAAATTTCAATTGTTAATGTTTAATTGGTAAACTGAAGTATTAGCATCAAGTCAATCTTATAAAAAAGGGAGGGCTTTTAAATTTGTGTAATGTTGGTTTCAAATCAAGAATACGACATCTATATGTAGTTCTTCAGTAAGGCCTCTCCTCCAAATATGATTTAAATTTAAACAAATAAAACGTATGTGCAACTCAAAATTAAATTGCTTTTAACAATTCGAATAATAAACATAAGTATTAGGACACGTCTTCAAAACTATATACTCAGTAACAAAAAGACCTCTAATTATAGGTTAAGTATTTTTAGAAGCATAAAGGGTGGTTGGTAATCATAAATCAAATAGAGCGACATACTTGAGACGAATATCCTTCAAGGCCAACAGATACGACCTCGCATCCTAGATTCCATCAGTACGTTGCTTGATGGTGAATTAGATCCTTTGAGACTCTGAGAAGAGATCTACCCTGTAGACATGGAAGACATATATGAATATTCAGATTAACAGCAACGCGTAATCACCCAACAGTATCTCGAATAGTCACCAATGGCATATGCAAAGTACATAACATACACCCAATAAGAATTTTATATTGCAACACTGACACCGACACATCAGGTTATTTGATACAAAGCTTTGATATTGATATGTTTACCTAAATACTCATATAGTATCAAACTTGAACTTTGATATGTTTACATAATCTAAATAGTAAATAGTTACATTTTGAGCATAAACTGAAGCGCATATGCATGCAATTAGATCCCTATCACAAGCGCTAAAGAGTCATTATACTTTGTACCTTTGTATAACGTCTTTAGAATAAAATGTTGTTCAATAGATATTCAACATATTTTATTTCCTTATTTCAGTCATAAAGCGTGCATATAATATGAAAACCAAACATCATGACCCTAGAGAACTTACTTTTGCCTTACTGTCTTCATAAATTTAGCGTACTGGTCAACTGCAGCATGATCTTTAGGATCTATGGTAATTTTCTCTTGGCAGAGAACTCTAACAGCCGTCTCAGATTTCTTCTTCACCTCAACAAATATACCCTTCAACATTTCTACATATGTATGTAAAAGTATCACCATAAGTATCATCATATGCAGGAGTTACGATTTTCACCTTACACAACTCAATCAATAATTTAGATTAGTATATATAAGCATAGGTAAAACTTATAAGAGCAGACCATTGCAAGATATGTATTGTTCATAAACCCAAAGTAAAAAAATTCCAAGGCTCTTTCCTCAACACTGACGATTAAAAAGTCTAAAGTATAAGCACAAATAGTTGCACAATACTTATTAATTACTTATATTTGAATTCTGATAATATTGATTAGCTTTCAGCATCCTTTTCTCTTTCTCAACATACTCACCCACCCCATAATGGTTATTATCTACAACCGATGCACTCAGATGCTGATAAGGCTGGTAAGGACTCATGTCACTATTTGTAACCAAACCAATTTTAGAATTTGTTCTCATTAATGCTCTCCTATCTACGACATCCATCACTATTAGCATTACCGCTCTCTTATCTATAAAATCATTACGCATTTCCGCACCCATCCTAACCAAACCTCTCCCCTCTACTCTACCATTACCGGAATACTACGAGCGACTATAATCCTCAACACCATCACCTACAACACCACCACTAACAACGGTCAAAAATGTAATCTTCTTAGATTCTTTATCATCTATCTCTTTACCTAAACATCTCACTTTCTCACGATCTCCTTTAACCCTCTCCCTAAGCTTTTTCAACTCATCTTTCTACCTCACCACTTTTAAATCAATCTTAACCCCACCATCCACCATAACAACCAACTGTTTAACAACCTCATTTCCTCTATCCCTATTCCCCAACAATAAAGTTCCTTCCTTTTGAAACCTATTAAAAAAACTAAAAATTTATACTGTTACGTGAATCAAAAACACCTTATTCGAGAGGTATTGGTTGATCAAAGAAACAAAGAATAATCATTGTATTTCTAGTGAGAGAAAGTAAAGAGAGGGATGAATGAACTATGTGTTTATTAGAAAGAGAAAGAAAGTTACATAATGATTCAACCAACCCCTCATGGAGAGTCATGAGGGGTATTTATAGCCTAACACAAAGCTATTTATACCTTATTTACAATAATAGTCTCTGCGTGTAGCAGTTGATCTATAGCTAGTCCAATTCACGTGAAAAACGCAAGCTTCACTAAAATAGTAAGGCTAACAATCTCCCTCTAAGATGGTGTCACACGTGAATTGGTTACAATGTTTCCTACAAGCAAAAATAAAGTAAAATGATAAGAATGAAGTCTAGTATTCCTTGAGATAGTCTTCAATGATTTGATTTACTTGAATGCTCCAACTTTATTTCTTCAGCATGTAGACGAACACATTGTAAACATACTGCTGAGGATGACTTAGAAGTTTTCTCTACCGATGATCTCGGTCTTGATTGGATTTCTGCTCATAACTTCTTGACACGTCTTCAAAAGCTTTCTTTATACGCTTCTGGTCATCTCGAAGTTTCTGAATTAGTTGCATGCCTTGAAAAAGCTTTATTTTCTAACATTTCTGGTCATGACGAAGTCTTTTGAATCTGCTTCTCATTTGTCATCCTTGAAATTCTCTCATCCAAATACTTCAGCTTTGATGTGAATCATGCTCTGAACTTCTTGTGTAGTATCTAGTTGAGTTTTTACTCCCTTTCAACTAGTAGGCTCTTTTTCATCAGCTCCCTCCCAAACAGACATCCCTAAGACTGATTAGAATTAGTGCACTCGTCTTGAGTCATACAATCTCCTCTAGCTCAGTTCAAATACCTTTCTCTTTTTGGAAAATCTGTAGAGAAGGAATGATATCAACATCGACTTAGTTAGGAAGAATTCCAGTCCTGAAGTACACACTTTATCCCTTTACCAAAGTCAAAACCGTAGCACCATAATCAATTAAGACCCGAAAATGCACTTTTCTCCCTCTAGGAACGTAAAAATTAAAAATTTTTCACCAAAGTTAACTAAGTCCCGAGTGAAAGCAATTTATCCCGCTGCGTAGTCAAAAGTGTAACATCAAAACGGTAACATAAAAAATCAACTAAGTACCGGATGTACACATTTCTCCTTCCAGGATGATGACTAACTAAGGAATTCCTACACATGTGTACATCATATGTCAACTGGAACTGCTTACTTAGCTTTATATCTCGTGATTGCATAAGCAATACTCTATGAGAAAATGTCAGTACTCTCTTTACAAATCTCTCTTGATCAACCTGATCTAAATCCCCTTATCTATTTTGTACGCTAATACTGATAACCACCGATGGAGACAACCCGATGAGACAAACCCGAGATTGAAGCAACAATCCCCGACTTGTAACTTAATCTTGTACTATCTGTGTGATGAAGAACGGTGTAGAGGAAAATATCTAAGTACCATATACCCGCACCAAAGTATACAAATACAACACCTACTGAAATCTCCTCAACTACGAGAGACACTGAGTACTACAATGTAACTCCTTAAAGTGATAGCTACTTTGTGGGTATAGGGAGAAAGAATCACAAAAGCAACTAGATATCCAAGTCTTCATCACAAATCGTATATGCCCGAACAAGTCATCTTCGTTGAGGAGGTAGAAAGAACCGAAGACGAAATAAGTACACTCCCCGTAAAATACTACTTCAATCCCAAATACGTAGCATCGTACAAAAACCCCGTAGTCATAAAAATTTAATAAAAGCCATTATCAATGAAGGTGAATTTTGATAAGGATCATTTTTAGTTTAATGTATTGTGTTTGTTGTGTTGTTGTTTATGATTTTTGAAGTGTTATGATCGTTAACGAATATCGGTTCAAAAAATTAACATAAGCACGGCCCGTCCAAGTAATAAAATCCGGTCACTAAACATTACCTATCATATTCTTGTTTTACTACCCGGCTCAATCCGCTAACATAATTAACATCAAACTTGGCCTAAAAAAATCCATATACATGGCCGAATATTTTTAGTGATGGCCAATCAACCTGATCCCAGCCCACATCATAATAGAAGTGGCCTATGTTTTTATAAAGGAATACACCCACGTTTTAATACTAGCCCACGATTATATTTCATGTGACCGACCTAACAGTTTTGCTAAAACTCGGCCCAACATCTTTACAACAATTATGACTTGGCCCATGCTTTATCAATATACGGTCTGCCAAAATCGTATAACCCGATCCAGATAATAAGGGATATAAAGCAATCTATAATCCCTAATTTCCAGTACACATATATCTTAATCCTTTACAAACGTCCCCATCTTTCTTTCCAAAGAAAAGGGCGTATCTCCATCTCCTACATACGCAGTCAACAAATAACCTTATATCTCTTATCTTCATCGAAACACACACATCAAGGATAATGAACATCACTTATCAATTATCCATGAATCACCACAAATCTTTGTATCATTTTTGCTGTTGAATCTTCAAGATCCTTAAGGGTCTTGGGTAGGTTTGTATCTCATTTTTGTGTGTGAATCAAACCAAAGAATTGATTATAACATAGTTGTTATCAATCATTCTTGAATTTCAAAAATTGAATGAAGCTTATACCTTCACATATCAATGAGGAGTTTTACTTTCGTGTTGTTGATCGTTTAATGGTCTTAAATTAGTTGTAACACACGAAAATAAAGAAGCTGAGATCTTGATTTTTATATTTTTCATTACGTTTTGAGTCAAGTTGAGGTTGTTTGGAGATGGGTGTGACGAAGGGTTATAGGATTAGAAGATGGATTTGTTGGTTGATATTTAAATGTAGATAGCTGTTGTTGTTCGATGTTGGGGTTGTTGTTATAATTTGGTTTATTGTCATGGTTGCGAATCCAGTTACAACTAAGAACTGCGAATCCGGTAACGCTTGAAGCTGCGAGTTCGATTGATAAAGGAAATGCGAATCTGGTCACAACTAAGAACTGTATCCGGTTACAAGGACTTGCTGCGTATCCAGTTAAACTTGTAAACTGCTAGTCCGGTTGCCAAAATAACTGCGAATCCGGTTGAACATGAGTTGCTAATCCGGTGTCCTTGGTTTTGTACTCTCGTCCTTGTAGTCCTTTGTTTTGTCTTTTTGAGAAACTAATAAAAAAACTGAAAAAGTACAAAATTCTCTTGCTCAACGAATACCAACAAAGAAAGATAGCGACCTTGTGATCAAACCGTGGACCACACAAAAAGCTTGAATAAGCTTTGAAAATAATCTTGTTACCACAAGAAATAAGCCACGGAAAATAAGCTCTAAATTAAGCACTTTTTCAAGAAATAAGCTTTTAAACCGAATAAGCTAGAAGACAAGCACATTGTATAACTCAGATAAGCTTCATAATAAGCTGTGTTTATACCCGTAATAAGCCATGATATAAAAAAAAATAGTTTATTTCATGTGAAAAATAAAACCTTTTTATCTAACAAAAATGAACACTGTTTGAAACAAAGAAACAACAAAAAAATTAATACCCACTGTTTGAGATAATGGAACACCAAATTTTGTCGTGACTTATAAACTGAAACACAAAACACTACGTTATGAACCACACCATAAAAATTAGCACAACAAAGTATGACCCTTGAGCTAAGCCCACGATGGTATAAGCCCAATAATCTCAAAACAGTGGCTAAGAAAGTAAGGAATTTTTTATAAGCAAAAATAAAAAAACAAATGTAATATAAGCCACAATAAGCCGACGCAATAAGCTTATAAATAACAACCACAATCGAACACTAAACCCAACCTTGGCTCTTGATACCACATCTTACGTGAATTAAAAACACTTTATTCGGGGGGTCTTGGTTGATAAAAGAAATAAAGAATAAGCATTGTATTTCTAGTGAGAGAAAGTAAATAGAGGGATGAATGAACTATGTGTTTATTAGAAAGAGAAAGAAAGTTACACAATGATTCAACCAACCCCTCATGGAGAGTCATGAGGGGTATTTATAGCCTAACACAAAGCTATCTATACCTTATTTACAATAATAGTCCCTGCGTGTAGCAGTTGGTCTATAACTAATCCAATTCACGTGTAAGACGCCAGCTTCACTAAAATAGTGAGGCTAACATATACCATAACATTTTAACAAACCTTAAAAAGATTCTTCAAGAATAAAAACCTCAAACCTAATATCTAAACTATACCATGCATTTTTGTTGCATAAAAAATAAAATTTATAAAAAAACAACATTTTCATAACACCAAAACAAAAATCCATAAATAAAACACAAAAAAAGGAACTTGTTTAACCTGGTGAACTTGGGATTAGTAGCAGCAAGAAGGCTTTCTTCGATTTTTGTAAGATAAATCATTACATTAACCCATATCATAAAAAGTGATAAAATCCAATTAAACAAAAAACTTAAAAAAAATCAAGGTAAGGATGAAAAAACTTATTCAAGATGTACTTTGGGTTGATCTTACAAACACGTATCTCTCACTTGCTACGTGTTTCAGATCCATGTAAGAGATGTGTGAGTGTGTGAGATCCAGGTAAGAGAAAAAAGAGAATGAAGAGAAGGTGGGTTGGGGCTTACGTGTCAAGAAGGTAGATTGGGTTTTATTAAATGTCTAACCCATGATTAGGCCGGGTATTGCATTAAATAATAAATGGCGGGTCGGATTAGATTTTTAATGTAACCCAGGTTGGGCTTGCAGTTAATGCACCCGGAGATCCTAGGAATTGTATGTATTTATAATTATAATTATAAATATAAACTCTTTCCGTAATACTTATATGACATATAGAATAATGTTAACCATTTCGGTAATATCGGCATATTAAAGTTAATTAAAAGTTATCTACCATTTTAATTGTCGTCGAAAGATTATATTTATTTCATATTTATCTATTGAAGATGAAATATTTTAATATATTGATTTCAAAAAATTAATCAAAGATTTCACATAAAAAACTTAGTAAAATAAATTTTATATAAATAATTTTTTAGCAAATAACTTTGATAACAAAACTTTATTTTTAAAGCTTCGCTTTAGCCCTCACAAAGATTGAGCCACCTGTTTATAAGATTGTAAATTGTAATTATGTAAGCTTGTTTAATGTCATATTAGAGTGTTGCTAATTATAAAGATCATTACACACCGGTATATGAATGATTATTTGTACAAGTCATTGACTTTTTTGTGTTTTTTCTTTATTTGTAGATCACCTTATTGTTACTATTATAGATTTATAAAAGTAAATTGCAAATATATTATATGTGTTATGCTAATTTGGAAAAAAATGCAATGATAGAAGAAGAAAAGGGAGTGATAACAAGCATGGCGTTTTTTAGGGTGTGCAAGGTGGGCGACTGTACGGGGGCCCAAAAGTTTCAGGGTCCCTAAAATTTGTCCCGATAACAATTATATGCATTATATCACTACAAGAAAAAGGTCGACGGGCGACGAATTTATCTCCGGCGACATATGTCGCCGAGGAAACATTACTAAACGACAAAACTTCATCCGACGTGGCACTAATTTTGGTAGAATTTTTGTCAAAGTTTGACTGAATGTATCCCCGGCGACATGTCGCCGGGGATAATTTCGTTAAACTTTGACCCAAAAGTCTACCAAAATACTTGGCGGTAAAGTTTCCCACGTACCTTTCCCTGGCGACATGTTGCCGAGGAATGTGTTGACCGAGTTTAACCAAACTCATTAGTTAATGGCTTTGATGGGGTGACGTGGCCTAAATTATCCCCGACGACATGTCGCCGGGGAAAAGTTATTGACTTCGTTGACTGAGTTTAACCAAAGTCATTTGTTAATGATTTTGGCAGGGTGATGTGGCCTATATTATCCCGGGCGACACGTCGCTAGGGAAAAGTTATTGACTTCGTTGACTAAACTCATTTGCTTATATATAATTATTTATTATTTTTAAAATATATAATTATTGTTTATAATTAAATATTTTGTAAATAATAATTATATAAATATTATTAAAAAAACATTTTGGTATCTCGGTTCAGTTTGGTCCGATCGGTCTGTTTTCTCGGTTCGGTCTGGTTTCTCGGTTCGTTTAATTAAACTTGTAGAAACACAAGCGAGGCCTTAGACCGATAATCATACGCGACTTACAATAAAACATACAAATTACATTACAAAATTCGATAAAAGTTTAAACAACAAAACATACGAATTACATTAGAAAAGCCATAAAAGGTTAAACAAGGAAGCATACGAATTACATTCCAAATGACAAACTACTCCAAACTAAGTTTTCCCATGTCATTGTAAACTTCATGAAGTAGTGCAGTTGAATTAAGCGTGTGTTGTTCCGGATGCATATACATTTCCACTGTTGCCTAGAGTACCGTTATCTTTCCAAGCAAGTGCTTGCAGTTTGAACACTCTGCGTTTCTTGAAGGTCCCGGAGAATAGCTTTGAGTTGTTGAAGGTCCTGGAGAATATCTTGGAGGTGTTGAAGGTCCTGAAGAATAACTTGGAGTAGATAAAGCTCCAGGAGAACTGACCAGTAGGACTCGTTCCTCTTTCTATAAAAAAATTCACATCCAAAATAATCTTTATGAGGCTGTTAAAGAGTACATAAATCAATTTTTAACAACTAACCAGATTATTTGTATATTACATAAATAAAAAACATGTAACTGTTCACCTTTGATCGTGGACATGCATAGTATAGTTTACCACGGGTTTTATGTTTATAAGATTCTGGCAAACCTACATCCTCGGCTCCACAACAACACGAAAAGCTTCATATGGCACCATCTTCATAATAATAGTGTGATTTGTTGGTGGTTGTGATGGTAAAAGTATGTGTGATCTGTTGGTGGTTGTGAGGATAATATTTGGTTTTATGTTAAAAAAGAGTGCTTGGCGGGAGTATTTGGTGGGAGTTTTTGGCATCTCGACTCATCCGTTGAACATCTAATATACAACGACAACATCGTGACTTATCCGTTAAACATCTAATGTACAACGATAACATTTTGACTCATCCGTTAAACATCTAATGTACAACGATAACATATTGACTTGTCCGTTAAACAGCAAATGTACAACGATAGCATTTCGACTCACCCGTTAAACATCTAATGTACAATGACAACATATCGACTCATCCGTGTTCAACGATAACATCTTGATTCATCCGTTGAACATCTAATGTACAACGATAACATCTCGACTCATCCGTTAAACATCTAATGTACAACGATAACATCTCAACTCATCCGTTGAACATCTAATGTACAATGATAACATCTCGACTCATCCGTTGAACATCTAATGTACAACGATAACATCTCGACTCATCCGTTAAACATCTAATGTACAACGATAACATCTCGACCTCATTCGTTAAACATCTAATATATAACGATAACATATCGACTCATCCGTTAAACATCTAATGTACAACGATAACATCTTGACTCATCTGTTGAACATCTAATGTACAACGATAACATCTCGACTCATCCATTAAACATCTAATGTACAACGATAACATCTCATTCGTTAAACATCTAATGTACAACGATAACATCTTGACTCATCCGTTAAACATCTAATGTACAACGATAGCATCTCGACTCATCCGTTAAACATCTAATGTACAACAATAACATATCGACTCATCCTTTAAACATCTAATGTACAACGATAGCATCTCGACTCATCCGTTAAACATCTAATGTACAACGATAACATCTCGACTCATCCGTTGAACATCCAATGTACAACCATACCGGACCTAACCGAGAAACTGGACCGGATCGAATCGAGACACCGAAATGTTTTTTATTAGTATTTATATAATTATTATTTATAAAATATATAATTATAAATAATAATTATATATTTAAAAAAATTTAATTATACATATAATAATTATATATTTCATAAAAAACATATTATTATATTTATAAATCATTATTTATAAAATATATAATTATAAATAATAATTATATATTTTATAAATAATAATTATATATTTTATAAATATATAATTATAAATAAAAAATATGTATTTTAGTAAAAATGATTGTCGCCGGGGATTGTGTGTGTCACGTCCCACCAAAATTTTCGTTATCCCGCCATTTATGCTAGACGACAAAACTAAATCTTTACCCGACGACATGTCGCTGGAGATTTAAAAAAGCATTAAACTAGATCTGACTTTTAACACTTAGCAAAAAAAGTAAAAAACCATTACACCACCACCGACGACCTTACCCGGCGATTCAAAAAGAAGAACCCTCACCACTGAACCCTCCTCCTCCTCCCCCACCACCACTCACCACAAAACCACCCTCCTCCCCCACCACCACTCACCACAAAACCACCCTCCTCCAATCATACGAGCACATAACCCTCCTCCTCCTCTAAACTATAATTCTTTTCTTAAACCCTCTAAATGATAATTCTTTTTTCTTTTTCTAGTCCTCTAAACCATAACTGAGGGTTCTTAAAGGGTTTAATTTTAGATGTTTTTTAATTATTTTCTTAATAAGCTAATAATTAGCACTTAATAAGCTGATAAGTTTGTTAATAATCTAATTTTCTTACAAAGGTTTAATTTTAAATTTTTATAGGTTTTTTTGGCAGTCAACAGTAGCAGGCGAGAGCCGAGACCACAGCCGAGGGGCGAGAATGAGCCGAGATCGAGCCCGACACAAAACAACCGAGTCCCTAGAAGGTATGTTCTTATTTCTTTGCCTTTTGGTATCCCTAGGGACATGTCATCGGCAAATGTTTATAGTTATTAATATGTGTTTGGTTGGTTTGCGTGTTAGTTAGTATTGCGTTTTGTTAGATAGGATTGCGTTTGGCACGACTATGAAACATGTTATATTTTACAGTAGTCTTGAACTTGGTGGGTTAGTTAGTATTGAGTTGTTAAATTAAGTTGCATAACGTAAATAAACTCGTAGTCTTGAACTTGGCGCGGCTGTGAAACACTTGAAAAATGTAAACTGTTAGTTTGGTTTATAAGGTTTTATTTAAAACAGAAATACTCGGGTCTTATCGGCATAAGCTATTGTTAAATAGCTTATTAACATCTTATCAGCATAAGCTGTTCTTTAACAGTTGTTAAACAGCTTATTTTTATAAGTTGTTTAAAAATAGTTTATTTTGATTCACATCTTTGCATTTGGTTATTTGCGGTTGGATATGCGTTTGGTATTTGTTTTATTGAATGCTTTAGGATTTTAGTGATTAATTTCAGAAAATCCCCGTCTGAATTTAATCATCATATAGAAAACCCGTCTGGAATTAATTTATTAGAAATTAATTTCGGAAAGTCCCATGTTTGGGACTACTTTTTGAATGTTTTGTCTCATTTAGGATATGAATGCGTATAACTGGTTTACTATTTGAGATGATTTCAATAGTGTTTCTCCTTTACTCCTACGAATATGTCTATAAACACATACATGGGGAGTTGAGGGGAAATGCTGCCAAAATTTTCTCAAATAGTAGATCAGTTATACACATTCATATATGAGATGAATCATTCAAAGAGTGGGTTAGAATTGCCTTCCATAGTTACACTAGGTGAACAAAACAACTCGTGTTCCTTGTTTGAATGTGTTTAATTAAGTGCATATAATAACTAATTGTATCGTTGAAACGCAGTTATGGTAATTGATAAGAGTTGGACTTGTTTAGCGCGTAGTGAAAAAACATTTTTTACTGGTCTTAAGAAATTCGTCGAGCATTGCAAGCCGTTAGTGAATAGTTTCAGAAATATAAAATGTCCATGCAAGTCTTGTCGTAATGTATCTTGGGTAACCATCAAGAACCTTTCAAAACACATTATGACTAATGGGTAGGACCCAAGTTATAAAACACGGTCTCATCACGGTGAACCAAATCTTCCTTCGCCAGTAATACATAACACAACACAATCTCAGATGAGTGACATGACAGCATGCCTTAATGATCTTAGCTATATTTTTTTTGAATAATGAACAAAATGAGCCAACTCAAGGAGATATTGGTGAGACAAGTAACAAACCGACTCAAGCTATACGGAATGAGTTTGAAGAGTTATATGTCAGTGCCAATGAGGAGTTGTACCCGGGTTGTGACTTTGTGACTTGATTAGACTTTATGGCAAAGTTTACCCATTTTAAGGTTAAAGGTAAATTGACTGATTCTATATTCAATGAAATGCTAGAGTTTTTCCAAATGATATTTCCACCCAGTAAAGGATATAGGCTCCCACCGACATACTATGCAATAAAGAAGACATTTAAAATGATCAGGTTAGGGTACGAGTCGATACATGCTTGTGTAAATGATTGCTTCTTATTTCAGGGCGAATATTGCAAAGATAAGCAGTTCTATCTGGTGTATAACACGAGTAGATGGAAAGACAATAACACAACAAGGAATAAAGTTCCTAAGAAGGTGTTGCGTTACTTTCCGGTCATTCCTAGATAACAACATTTGTACAAGTCTAGTCACACTACAAAGGAAATGACTTGGCATGCTACTGGAAAGTGTACGGAGCCCGGTGAGATGCAACACCTCGTTGATGGTAGATCATGTGTTGGGATTCAGAGCTTCTACACTTAGTACTGCTAGTTATAGTTAGTTAGTACTGCTAGTGCATTGTTAGTACTGCTAGTATAGTTAGTACTATTAGTTATATAGTTAGTACTGCTTAAGTGATATGCATGAGTTATATTAGGAATATATATGCATGATCACTTGACGCATTTTGTAAGCCCATTAAGGTTTTCCTTAGTGTAAAAAAGGAACCCTACAGCATAGTTAGAGATATAGGCAATATAAGCAATATATGTTTTCATAGTTAGTTATTCTGTAACCTAGGAAAAATATTTTGCAATCAATATATATTCAAAGTTTTGTTTACATTGTTCTTCTTGGTATTGCAAGTTAGATTCCGCATAACTTGTAGTATTCATAATCATAGTTTCTCACATAGTTAGTTTGGATTTATCCAAGTTAACTAAGCTTTAACAATCTAAGAAGATCTATTCATTGGGACTCACAAGTGGTATCAGAGCTTGCAGAAAAACTCTGAATAAGAAGAACTCATTTAGATCTAGATCTCTACCTACAATACAAGATGTTTGGTGAAGAACCTGCACCACAAATGGCACTAGTGGAATCTCCTCAAATGATATCTACTGTAAAGCTACCTATCCTCAATAAAGGTGAATACACCCTTTGGAGCATGAGGATGGAGCAGTACCTCACAAACACAGATTATGGCTTGTGGCAAGTAATCATGAATGATGATATACCTGTACAAACAACAAAAGATGAGAATGGTGTTGAAACAGAAGTACCACCAAAGACTGCTGGTATGTGTTTAAATACACATACCTTTGACCATTAAAAACGTGCTTAAATGACCAAAAACGTACCAAAAATACATCGTATTTGTATATTTTGCATCTATATTGTGCAGGTAACGGATATCTAAGAAAAGGAAAAAAAACGAAGCCAAAACAAACAAAACCGAGCACGGAATGGAGAAGAGCGTGAAAAAGTCAAAGTTAAAAAGTCAAAGTCAAAAAGTCAACCAAAGTCAACCCCGACAAAGTCAAAGTCAAAGCCGAAGCCGTAAACGAAGAATTACTTAATGGGCCCACCCGTACCCATCTAATGGGCCGGGTCAGCCCATTAAGGTAATACATGAAGACTTAAATGGTTATTAAACCATTTAGAGCCCAAAGCACATAACCGACCCAATGTTAAGCCCAACTATCCTTTAACAAGAGTTAAGCCCAAAAGCCTTAATTATTAAGTCTGTTAAGTCCCCAAGGACCACTCATGAAATAAGACATATAACCTTGAGGGGCTGTTCCTGCCAACTCCCTCAAAGTTATAACACCACATGGACTAAACTTGCAAACACTCTGATTGCTGCTAAACTACACCTTAAAATATATATAATATATAATAAAATATAAAATATATAGTAAGAATAGTCTAGAAACAAA
>BQNB010148699.1:0-12658 GCA_026074375.1 Tanacetum coccineum | reverse complement strand
AACACAGTATCCTAGTGAACCTTTATTAGAATCTGCTTGCATGTTTACAAAACATGTTCAGGAATTGTTAGTCTATGCCTCAGACATGCCTTAATTCACCAAAACCTAGTGAGAAGTTAGTTGCTGTCACACCGATTAACAAGGACAAAAGAGTTAGATTTGCTGAATCTGTCACATCATCAAACGATATTCCGAAATAGACTGATTCTCTTAAAACCAAAGATTCTAACAAGCCTTTGTTGACTTCTACAAGAGTAAAACCTACTACTAGTGCTAGCGGATCAAAGCCTTCAAGCAATACAAAGAACAATAGGATCACGCGACCACCACATAGTAATCAGAAGAATAAAGTAGAAGACCACCCTAGGAAAGTTAAATCTAGTTTGAATAAGACGAATTCTGTTTTTGAACCTATTAGTAATGCACTTGTTAAGCATTCTGTAAGAAATGCTAAGTTTGAATCTATTTGTGCTATCTGTAACAAATGTTTGTTTGATGCTAATCATGATCTGTGTCTTGTTGATTTTGTGAATCATGTGAATGTGCGTTCGAAATCTAAATCTAAAAGAAATAAAAAGAGTAAAGCTTGGAAACCTACAGGTAAAGTGTTCACTGATGTGGGATATAAGTGGAAACCAACAGGAAGACTTTTAACTATAGTTGGTAACTCGTGCCCTTTAACTAGGATCACTCCCAAGAAAATAGTGCATATTGAAGAAACCACTCCTAAGTCAATTGAAACACTAAAACTAGAGATTAAAGTCTATAGTAGGAGACCTAAACAAATAAAATCAATAGGTTCGAGTAAAAAAGCTAAGATTGTAGAATCTAAAATTGCTAACAACTCGAAACCCACTCATTTGTGGGGATCCAATGCTACAGATGTTCCATCTTCTTCTTCTCTTTTCAATGACAGGTTGTCCAGATTGTTCTCTGGTATCTGAACTCTAGATGTTCAAAACATATGACAGGGAACCGCTCTCAGCTCATGAACTTCGTTAGTAAATTTCTGGGAACTGTTCGATTCAGAAACGACCAAGTTGCAAAGATCTTGGGGTATGGTGACTATCAGCAGGGGAACGTAATCATCTCCAGGGTGAATTATGTTGAAGGGCTTAGACATAACTTGTTTTCTGTTGGACAATTTTGTGACGTGGATCTTGAAGTTGCATTTCGGAAAAACACTTGCTTTATTCGAAATTTAGAAGGTGTTGATCTACTTTCAGGCTCCCGAGACACAAATTTGTACACAGTTTCTCTTAATGACATGCTAAAGACTTCTCCGATCTGTCTTCTATCAAAAGCTTCAAAGACTAAGAGCTGGTTATGGCACCGTCGTTTATTGCATCTCAACTTCGGTACTCTTAACAAGCTAGCTAAAGACAGTCTTGCACGAGTTATTCTAAAGCTTAAATTTTAGAAAGATCATTTGTGTTCAGCGTGTACATTAGGAAAAAGTAAGAAATTGTCTCATCAACCCAAAGCTGAGGACACTAACCAAGAGACACTATATCTTTTGCATATGGATCTTTGTGGCCCGATGCGTGTGGAGAGCATTAATGGGAAAAAGTATATCTTGGTAATTGTCGATGATTACTCTCGATTTACTTGGGTTAAATTTTTGAGATCAAAGGATGAAGCTCCTGATGCTATCATCAAATGCACCAAAAATATTCAAGTTCGTTTGAATGCAATTGTCCATAATGTTAGAACAGATAATGGAACTGAATATGTCAATCAGACTCTTCGTGATTTTTATGAAAATGTTAGTATTTTGCATCAAACTTTTGTTGCTCGCATCCCTCAACAGAACAGTGTTGTCAAAAGACAAAACTGAACTCTTGTGGAAGCTACCCGCACTATGTTGATATTTTCAAAAGCTCCTCTTTTTCTATGGGCCGAAGCAATCAACACAGCTTGTTACACCTAAAACCGTTCTCTGATTCATCTCTGATACAACAAAACTCCATATGAGCTGATGCACGACAAGAAACTAGATTTATCGTTCTTTCATGTCTTTGGTTTACTATGTTATCCAACCAATGACAGTGAAGACTTGGGTAAACTAAATGCAAAGGTCGATATTGGTATTTTCTTTGGATATGCGCCAGTAAAGAAAGCTTTTAGAATGAAAATTATGAAAACCATTCATGTGACGTTCGATGAGCTGACAGCGATGGTTTCTGAACAATTCGGTTCAGAACCTGGGCTTCAAGTAATGACTCCTGCAACATCCAGTTCAGGACTCGTACCAAAATTTATTCCTCAACAACCTTGTAATCCACCAAAAAGAGATGATTGGGATACTTTGTTCCAACCCTTGTTCAATGAATACTTCAATCCTCCAACTATTGTTGTCTCTACAGTTCAAGTAGCTGCTGCACTAAGAGCTATTGAAATAGCCGATCCACATGTGTCTACGTCTATTGACCAAGATGCACCATCATCAAGTATCCCATCAACACACGATCAAGAACATTCTCCAATTCTTTCTCAAGGTGTTGAAGAATCACCTAAAACACCACTATTTCATGATGAACCTCTTCATGAATTTCTTCATGAAGACTCGACTTCTCAAGGATCGTCATCTAATGTAAGACCATCCCACACTCCATTTGAACTTATTGGTAGATGGACTAAGGATCATCCAATAGCAAACGTGATTGGTGATCCTTCTCGTTCAGTCTCCACCAGAAAGCAACTCAAAACTGATGCCATGTGGTGTTACTTTGATGCCTTCCTAACCTATCTAGAACCAAAGAACTTCAAACAAGAAATGACCAAATGATGAGGTGTAATTTTATACACTTTTTCGGGGTCATTTTACCTTTATAATCATGCAAATATGTCTTAAATATGTGCTTAATCGTTTATTTTTACATTTTTAGCATTTAGAAGACATTTGGTGAAAATATACGTGATTTAGGCTCAATTTAGGAAGAAAACAGACAAGGTAGCTAACGGGTATAAAGATTGATGAAGATTCAAGACCAGGCTCTGGAGACGCCGTCTGAATAATCCAGACAGCGTCTGGACTCAAGTGGGACGCCGTCTGAATCATGGAGGTAGCATCTGGATCAGCCGTCAAGTTTGAAGACCCAAAGAAACCCTAACTTGACGATGGCGTCTGAAAAGTGGCGACGCCGTTGCGGCCTGAATTCTATATATACAAACTCAATTTTACATTTTTCATATACATTTTTATAGGAGAAATTAGGGCTTAGTTCGTGGGAGAACAAGGTGTACCAGATTTTAGAATTATTTTAGGGTTTCCCAACCTTTCTATACTATCCCTAGTTGTTTGATTCATCATAGTGAAGTTCTTTTATCTCTTATCTTTCAATATGTCTTATTGTTTGATATATAATTGTGCTTCTTCTATCTTGAACATACTTGGCTAGATCTTTTAAGTGTTTGCTTATGATTGTATGTGAATTGGTATGTAGATCTTAACTTTGTTGCCTCTTGTTGATGTGTGTGCATGTTTAGTCCCTTATCATGAGATCTTGGGAGACATGATTGCGTAGAAAGGATTCCACCGGTAATAGTCTTCATACTACCTTACCCGTGTGTGGATGATCCCCTTTAGGTATTAATACAAACGCGTTTATCTAGACTAGGGGCCTTGTAATAGTCGTCATACTACCTTACTTGTGCGTTGCTCTAGTTAGTTATTTCGTAGACGGCGTTTTCGTGTAATTCGCCATGCATTAGAATAGTACCTACATATACATCACAAGTGTGACAAGGCAATAGAGTTAGGAGAAGCTACCAAGGATCATACATGATTAAGTAAACACTATTCTCTCATCATACGAATTCCCCTAATCTTAGTTAGTTTAATTTAGTTTTAATTAGTAGTTTAAAACAAACCACCTTCAAAACCCGAGATTTTACTTGCTTTCATAAAATATAAAAATACAAAAATAATCTTCTCTCAACCTCTAGTTCTTAGCTACATTCAATTAGGACCTTTACTGACGCCTATTCCCCTAGAGAACGATAACAACCCCCGTGTCTTGCCTATACTACACTACAACGGTTAGGTACCCTGCCTAGGGAGTTGTAAAACTTCGTGTAGAAGTCCTACGACGACCGCATCAAGTTTTTGGCACCGCTGCCGGGGAATAGCAACTAGTTTAGGTTCTGATTTTATTTAGCTTAGATCTACTTACTTGAATCCTTTCGAGTAAGATTTTAATTTCTGTCTAATTAGCTTTCTTGTAGTCTATCTTTTCTTTGTGTGTTTGTTCGTAATTTCCATTGACTATTCCATTTTTCATTATGGAGAATGCGAATCCACCACCAACCAATAATCGTCCTGTCCTATCAACTGCGCTGCGCGCAAGAATTGACCAAGAGCTCCATGAGCTACAATTAATTTAGGCCTTTGTTGACTCTCGCTTAGAGAGTATTGAACAATTTCTTAATAACTTCGCCAATCAACCTAATGAGACTGATATGAGCAACCTTGAGTCCAATGACGAATGGGTAGACACACCTCTTGTTTCTCCCTTTCCTCATTCGGATAATGACTCAGATGACGGTGAAGTTCTTAATGAATTAAGTGAGTATGAGAGTGCTGGAATGTTGCACCGAGAAAGATTAATTAATAATTTTGATGGGGATGATCTAGCATTCCAATGTATGATCGGTTTTAGGATGTTTACTGCCTATCTCGACCCTTTTTTACCAATAAATATTATCTCGTAAAGCCTACAACACTATAATGGTAGAAGGATTAGAAAGTACAATAAAGAACTTAGTTGCCATTGTTAGGGATGTGTACGTGTTTGTAGGCAGTTTCACCTATATCACGGATTTTGTAGTACTAGAAGTAACATCTTGTATTTTATGGTCAACATTAAATCTCAAATCCATTCTTATTTCCATCTTTGAATAAAAAATTCATGTTTCACTTGTTAGCCAATTTGGTAAAAATCGTCATTTTTGGCTATTCGTGAGCCATGCTTAGGAGTTTTATCCGTTTATGTGTCCTATGAAGTTTAATATCCTCATTATATATGCCGATGATTTACGATTCCTAATTTTAGCATTTTCCGTTTTGTTTCGTGTTTACGTAAATTTTTGCTAAAACCTTGCGATTTAACCTTAAACCTTTACCTTTTCTTATTTAAATCTTACTTTCACTTTTAATAAAACTTTACAACAAATAAAAAGAAAAAAATATTTTATAAACATAATCCCCAAACCGACCCTTTTTTATCACAAACACACTCCACATCTTACAATTCCACTCATCTTTACAACAACTTCACATAGAAGATATCAACAAGAAACCATCCTCCTCCTCCTCCTTAAGGCTGCCATGACCACCACACCTTCACCACTTCATTTATACCATGCAATAATAATCTTATGGTTGCAATCATCATCCAAGACCCTATGCAAAATTTCAAGCAATTAATCTAAGAAACAAAGAAGTTGTTTAAAATCTTATGAAAAGGAACTTAGGGGCTGAAGTTAAAGTGTTATTGGAAGGATTTGATAGTGATTAAGATCATCTAGGAGTTGTGGTCTTGGTCTCTTTTTGGGTTCGAACCAAACACGCCCGATAGGGAGCGTGTGTGTCTTCCATTATTCTTGATTATTATTCTAGTAAGCCCTAAACCCATTTTATTAATTTTATTTTCATAATGAACTTGCTATTTTGATGTGGGTTTTCTGATTTTGATGAGTTTTAGTGTTCTTGAGATGTTTGTGATAATTGGTATGGCATTAGAATGATGTTAGGATGTTAGAAACGCTAGTTGGATTTTTGGATTGAAAGTTGTTGATGCATTTAATTGAGACAGCAGGTTATTGTGCTGAGGTCAAAATATTTTTGGCCTAAGGTCTATGGTTTTATGAGTTGATTGGGTAGATAATTGTCTCAAGTCTTATTGGTGAGTTGGACGGAGCACCAACTATTCCGGATGGTCGAGATACGACCAAAACTGTGGAAACAAACTTAGTGTGTACTAAGAAATTACTAGACACATTGTTTGGCTTGTAACGAATAATTTTTGAACTAAAGACTACTGGGTTTTTACATGGTTGAAGGGTACAACATATGAGGACCATGTGATTCTTTGCATAGAGCATTAATCATTCTAGATGAATGAGTTACGACCAAAATGGCAAAACTAACTAGAAATTGTACCTAGATTTTCAAATGAATATATGTCTAAATTTTTTTATATTAAGTACCTCATTTTTCAATTCAAACCTGTAGGAATTAGATAAACTTAGACATGGGCTTTCGTTTTGGGTCAAACGGAGTTATAAAATGGAATTATGCTAAAAACGATGGAACGGAAAAACGTTTTAAATAATCAGATTTGGCACATGAAGGCAAATTAGTCATTCCACTTAGGTTCTAAATACATTGGAGTGTTTGGTTGATAAAATCATTAAACTAGGTTCATTAATCTTGATTGAGGCAAAAATCGTTCATTTATACCTATTACGGATTTTGAGATACAAGTCCATTAAGTCGGCGTAAGTGCAGAATTGTATAGTGTCGAATTACTTTAAACAGTTTAATGAGTATAACAGATTTTATAAAATGGGTAAATAAGTGGTATGAGTGGGTTTATACTTGAAGGTAGATTAGTTTAGGTCCTAAAGGGATGTTTGGATAAATCTCACTTGGTTAAATGGGCAGGAAATGCCATACCATGTCACGATGATTCTCTTGTATCTTTTGCGTATTGTCATTGTGTGAGTTGTGGTTTACCTTACTAAGTCACCATTTTTTCTAGGTGATAATTAGGCATACTTGACATTCCGACGCTCTTGTTTGACTTCTGCGTTTATCGATCTAACTTCAATACTTACTACTTGTAACAACCCGAGTTTCACGACGCGTATGACGATTCGCGAATTCGACGTCATAATTATGATTTTATAAATTCATGTGAACGAACGTCGACATTTAAAGTTTTATCTGTCGTAAATAATTATTTTCGTATTTTATTACGAACGAAAATTTAAAATATTTATTTTTGACGTTTCGCGAGTCACCGTTTGACCGTGCGTTCGTTAATCGTTTTGAGCAACAAATTTTTTTTTGACGCATCTCATTATTATTTTTAAGATCGTAAATTCATTATTCTTACGAATGTCGTCTTTTGTTTCTTGTCCTGAGCCGGACTCGCGTTTTAAAATATACATATGTAGGTCCAACCCTGGATAGATCTTTACGCCTGTTAAGGTTGTAGAGCACTTATGTAATCACAAGTAACTCTAAGAGAGACTCTAACAATTGAAACTATTGTTTACGCGGAATATAAACAACAGAGTTAAAGAATTACTAAAACAATGATCCTCTATGGATCTCTTCTATTAATAATAAACGTGTTTTTCTGATGAATCAATTGATTAGTTGCCTTCATCCAACTCGTAGGTTTCTTAAATACCCACGAAACCCTAACAAAAAGCTAAAGTGATAAGTGTTATCACTTCCTAGGATATCTCATGCATATCCCTATTACTAACTAACTTTACTAACAACCCGGAGTAAGCATAATACTACCAGGAATAATATTGTTCTACCAGCAGGAATGACTTTTGTACTGCCAGTACTAACTATACTATTATCCTTACCAGTAGGAACTACACTACCAGCAGGAACTGTTTACTCTACCAGTAGGAACTACATACCTACTAGTAGAAACTATCTATTACAAAATTCCTAACAATCCTCCCCTAAACTTGAATTTGACATAGTTAACTTCAAGTTTCTAGATAGATCTTTCGTTGAACACACCAGAGGATTGAACAGCAACATCTTGAAACCGTCTCCAAAAGCAACCTTCATATACTTTGAATCAGCAACAAGAAAATCAGCATCTAAACATGGACTGCAACAGGACCACCACAGCTACATGAATGGGTTTGATGAGCCTTTACCAAGTAGCCATTCACTCTTGGGCTAGTCAGTCCATTGGCACCCAGAAAGGGTCAAATCCATGGAGGACTGAGGGGCGGTCGGAGGGGGTGTGGGGGTGGGGGGTGGTAGGAGGGGGGGGAGTGGGGGGGTGGGGGTGGGGTGTCGGGGGTGTGGTGAGGCGGGGGTGGGGGGGGTGGTGGGGGAGTGGGGGGGGGTATGAGTGTGTGTGTGGGGCTGGGGTGGTGTGGGGGGGGTGGGTTGGGGGGTGTGGGAGGGGGTGGGGGGGATGGTGGGAGGTGTTGAGGAGGGGTGGGGTGGTGTGGGCAGGGGGTGAGATTATGGTGGGGTGGGGAGGGGGGGGTTGGGGGGGGGATTGTGTGTGTGGACGGGGGTGGTGGGCGTGGGGGGGTGGAGGGGGTTTGTGCGGTGTGCGTGGGGGGGGGTGTGCGGGGGGGTAAGGGTGGGTGGGGTGGGGGGTGTTAAGTAATGGTTGGTTTGGGGAGTGTGGGGGTGAGGGGAGGTCGGGTAGGGGGGTTGCTGGGGTGTTTGGGGAGTGGGGTGTGGGGGGGTAGGTGTTTGGTGTTTGGGGTGGGGGGGGTGCGGGTTGGGTGGGGGTGTGCGGGGTGTGTGTTTGTGGGGTCTTGGTGGGGTGGTGCGGGGAGTGTGTTGTGGGTGGGTGGGGGGGTAAGTTGTGGGTGGGAGAAGGGCGAGGGGGTCGGGGGTGGGAGTGGGGTTGGCGGGTGGGTGCTGGTTGTGTGGGGTGTTGAGGAGGTCGGGGAGTGGTGTGAGGGTGGGGGGGGGTGTGGGTGGGAGGTTAGGGGGGGGGAAGTGGGGTGGTTTTAATTGGGAGGAGGATTTGGTGCGGGGGTGGGGGTAGGGTGGGGGAGTGCTGACGTGGGTGGTGCGGAGTGGGGGTGTGAGAGGGTGGGTGGGGGGGGGATGAGAGTGCTTGGGTGTTTCGGTGGTAGGGTGGGGTGGGGGTGGGTGGGAGGTTTGGGGGGTGGGTGAGGTGATTTGTGGGGTAGTGTGGGGGTTAAGGTGGGGGGGGTGGGGGTGGGCTAGGTGTGTGCATCTGTTGGGGGGTTGTTTGGGGGGTGTTGGGGTAGGGTTGGTTTTTAGTGGGGGGGGTGGATAGGGGTGGGTTTGGGGATGTGTGGTTTGGGGGGTGTGGATTGGGGGAGGGTGGGAGGGGGATGTGGTGGGGGTGTGGTGGTGGGGTGGGGATTGGTGCCGTGGTGGTTGCTTCGTTGGTGGGGGTTGGGGGGGGTGATTGGGGTTGGGTGGCGGGGTTGGGTGTAGTTGTGGGGGGGTGTGGTAGGGTTGAGGTGGGTGGCACTATGTTGGGGGGGGTGGTGGGAGTGGAAGAGGTTATTAGTTGGGGGTTGGTTGTGGTGAGAGGGGGGTTGGGGTCTGGTCTTGGGACTTCCATATAAGAAAAACACACATGCATTGATGTGTGCTTAAACACACATCTTTATAACCTCGAAAAACACTATAAATCAGACTAAAAATACTAAAATATATTTAATTATATTGCAAATATGTTTGTTTGGTATTTTTATGTCTTACAGGTACTAAGGAATGAAAAAAAAGCAAAAACGGAACTTTTCAGGTTCGATTCAATCAAGTTTTCTCATTATTCAAGACCAAGATGAAGTCGTTAATATTTCTCGAGCATGCCATTGGAAAGAGCACGAAAATTTGAGTCCAACGGTGCCTTCATCTTTTATTAGGCCGGCCCGACACCATTTATATGGGTCAGACCGACCCATACTTATTTAAGTCCAAATGTAACAATCCAAGCCCAATTCCTACTTATAATGTACGCATCCCACATTGATGAATAATAATCAGCCCATGTACTTATGGCTCGGCCCAAAACAATGATTTTAAGTCAAGACTTATTTCAAGATTTCATGCTATGTGTGCATTTGATGAAATGAAGCAAGTGACATCACGTGCCCCTCAAATTAATTCATGAGAAGTCACATGCCTCTCCACTTATACTCATTTGGCCAAATAAAATACCGACACGTGGCATCTTTATCTTCTCAATTCCTATTTTTTGAAATTAAACTCGAGTACGAGGATGTGTGGATGTATAACTTGCGTTGAATTAAAGCAAAGACAAACGCCACGTGGCGTGCTTATATTAGTGGATTAGGAATAATATGTTGTTGCAATACTAGGATCCAATCCAATGTGACCTTCAAGGAAATTTCTTGCATGCTCGAAAAAGTCTATTGTGCCCTTAGATCTTGGACTCTAATTGGATGGCTCATTGAATGGACAAAATTGCCCTCACCAACTTTGGCTATATAACAAGTTTCATACGCAGCAGCTGAAGAGATTAGTTTTTTTTGGCATTAATTTTAGTTTTAAAGTAGTAGTAGTAGTAAAAACTCTCAACATTTTTACTTGTTCTTTCTTCCTTTCTTTTTGTATGATACGCAGCAACAAAGTATTCATATTTTAGTTTATTGTTTAAGAGTTTTTCTTTTGTAACCGCGTATCAGCTTATTCTACTCGTTTGGCTTATTGGGTAATGAGAAATGGAGTTTGGTTAAGTGCTTATTGTTGTGGCATATTTTCTAGTCTTTCTTCTTTTCATCTTATTCTCTTAAAACATCTTTTCGTCACTTAATCTTTATAGCTTATTTTTTGTTTGAATAAGCTGACTTATCGTGGCTTATCTCAAAGAGAATATGCTTATAAAAACCAAATAAGCTTTTGCTTATTTCATTTCTTTTCTTTGTTTTTCTTTAGCTTATTTAGAGTTTGCTTATTTCTCTTTTGCTCAATTCGAACATAACAATATGTGTAAAGAGTTTCTACACTCGGCTTATTTCTAAATAAGCTTTTGTCACATAAGAGTTTCGAGAGCTTTTGTCTTTTAAAATAGCTTATTATAGATTGCAACTTTTTAGTTTATTGGATTCGGTGTGGTTCTCTTTTTTTTGCTCGATTCAAAAGTCATTAAAAGAAGGCCACGAGTATTAATTTACTCGGCTTATTAATAAGCTTGGGTCCTTCTTGTGTTTCGAGAGCTAACTAGTTTATTACATAAGTACTTTTCGTTTGACATTAGACTCGTGCTTCACCATTTGAAAATTCGTGTAGCAGTAGCTAGTAATGTATAAGATGAATTTGAGTTAAGCCCACTTTGTCTTGGCCCATCTATATTATGAAACTGGATCTGGACTAGTTAAATATGGGATGCATTTGGTTTGTTAAAATGAGCCGAGTAGTTTTATGTGACAGAAAGTGAATTTAGTTTGTAGAAAAATGATTTCTAAGCCTAAGTGGTGTGCTTAAAAATAGATCTACAACTATGATTGGTGAAATTCAAATTTTGATTGGTGAATATAAGGAGAGCGAATGAGTGTTTGAAACTTGTCAACATGTGAGTGGAGTAGGCCTATTTGTAGGTCTATTATGCAGGCCTAAATATCATAACTCTAGTTTGTAATATATTAACTGTTGTGGTTAATAGTTTTGTTTTGTTTTAATATTGTGTCGAACCGTATTCAACCTCTAAGGTCGGAGCTTAAGGGTCCAGTAAACTAACTTAATATTTTAAGTTTAAAGCTTTAAGCTCCTAAACTTATTTATTTTGATAGATTATTAGATCGGGTGGTTTTATATCCATTTGCGGTTCTTCGACTCGGGTCTATTTCCTTTCTCTTTTCAATTCTTTAGTGTAGAATTATTTAATTTAATATGATTTTATTTGCTTATTCTATTATTATGCTTAGTGAGTAGATTTTCTTATATGCTTGTTAAGTGTTAAATTATTTAGTAAATTAAGTGTGATTATAGAAAAGGAAAATATTGATTAGTGATTTTTATATTACTTAAATTATTGTTTTGGTTATTCGAGCGGGTAAAAGCCATCAGAATAATTAGGCGTTAATTTAGTAATCGATATCTTAATAAAAGTTATTTTCAATATAAGCCAACGTTGTGAGAAGATAAATTGTTAGAAAGATATTGGTTCATCGATACGGACTTAATTAATTAAATCACACTTAAGGATCTAAACGAATCACTTAACAAGCATATCCTTTTTATATATATCTCTTCGTTCGATTGCTTTGCTTAGTCGTTAATTAGTATAATTTAGTTTATTATTTTTTTATATTTAGTTTAAAATTTTCAAAATCAAAAATTAAAAGACAATCAAGCTTTTTACTTAAAAACATTAACGTGGTTTTCTATTCATCTCTCGTTGGGATACGACACCGGGTGGATAAACTTTTACTTTTCCTAAAGTAAATTTTCATATCTATACGGGATACTCTCTATACTATTACTATTTGATTATATTTAGTTATATAAATTATATATTTATATACGACTATTATTTTATCAGACCAGTTTTTTACGCCGCTGCCGGGGAGGGTTGTAAGATTTTCACATTTTGTTTCAAAGTGAATGTCTTGAAGATCATTTCTCCTTGAAAGTTATTTTTGTATCTATTAAAAATATAAACACAACAAAAATCCAAAAATATTTTCTATTTCAATTTTATTTTCTTTTATATAAAAATTTAAAAATACCAAAAATATTTTCATTTTTTTTTCTATAAAAAAAAATCCAAAAATATTTTTCTTCTTTCTTTTTCTATATATATATATTTTCTTATCCGTCTATATAGTGTATGAGCACACGTTCTTCCGTTACACGACTTTTATCTCCTATTGAAGATCCCGAAAGGTTATTAAGTCGAATGAATCGAAGTGAACCGTCACTCCTTTTTGATCT
>BQNB010148698.1:0-10104 GCA_026074375.1 Tanacetum coccineum | reverse complement strand
CTTGCTAACTAGTGCCTAATTGCATTTGAAAAGCTTTCAAAAGAGCTTGTTTATAAGCTGTTTTTGTTTAGTAAAAGAAAAAAAAGATAAGTAGTTAAGAGGAAATAACAAAAATCACTCCCAAAAATACCACAGCTTACTTTTTTTTGATGATAAGCAAACAAAGGATGTGCTTATGGACATTACTAACTTGTCTTTGATAAGCTAGAGCTTGTAGATCAGCTTGTAAAAGCTTAAGCAGCCCTGCTTAAGCAAGGGTGTTGTAAGTCTCTCTTTTTCTCGATTTTCTTACTTATTGTAGAACTGCTTATAGACCTTATTTGTTATTTATATTTGCTTATTTATGCTTTATTATGTTGTTTAGTACTTATCTTGCTTAGATTTCAGTTCAAAAATAGTTTGTATCACTTTCTTAGTTAGTACTGTTAGTTCATTTGATAAAACTATTAGTTATGAGTTAATACTGTTAGACTGATTCAGCTTATTTAAGGGCTTATTTTTGATTGAAATCTGCTTAGAATTGTCTTATGTTGTTATTTGATAATCTGTTTTTAATCAGGATGAAAAGAAAATTGATTTTTGAAAACTTTAAGGGGTGTTTAGAACAAGCAGTACTAACTCCAAGTTAGTACCGTTAGTTAAAACTGTTAGTACTGTTGGTTCATTTCTGCTTATTAGCTTATTGTTTCTGCTTGTTTAAGATTTTCTTAGCTTTTTAGAGTAGATTAAGCCATTTTCGCCTGCTGTCTTTAGTAGAACTTACTTTAGCTTATTCGCCTTTTCAAAGCAATTTTAGTAGTTGATCAGATTGTAGCTTTTAGCTTATTTGCCATTTTAGTTTAATCTAGTTGCTTATTCTTATGCCTGAGTGCTTATTAGGGATAGTTAAATATTTGTTTTAGCTTATTTTCTTATTTCTTGTTTCATTGCATTTTAGTGAAGCTAGCAGTACTAACTCCAAGTTAGTATTGTTGGTTTATACTGCTAGTACTGTTGTTAGTACTGCTGAGTTTCTCCTGCTTAGTTTAGCTTAATTGCTTTTTGAATTTGCTTATTCAGAGTTAGCTTAGCTTATTTGATTTTTCTTAAGTTTATTTGAGCTTATTTGTGTCTTAGAATAAAAGTTTTAAGTGTTTTTACCATTCCTAGCTTTTAGGCCTGCTCTAGCTTATTTTCCTTACTTCTCTTCTCGTGCATTTGCTTATTAGTGTTAGTACCCAATCATTCCTTGTCATATTCAAACATCGATTTCCAATTCGTCTTTCAATTTTCAATTCACGCCTCGTTGGGACATAACGACCCGGAGACACCCTTTACTACTTCCGGTTTCATTGGCCTCGCGGATTCTGATCCTTGTTGTGTATTTATATATGCTTATATTTATTTATATATAAAAAGGAGTCCAATTTACGCGAGTCAAGTTTTTATGCTACTCATATAACTCTTATCCATGAGACGCTTTTAATACTACAGTTTCACCGATATATGCCATAAAAGATTCTAAATTTGGGCCAAAATTACCGTCCTAAACTATATTTTGGTATATTACTTATCATTTTAAGAACAAAGCAAATGCAATTGAAGGAATAGTTTCTAAAGCTTTTATTACCCCATACACTTATTTTGAACATTGTCCTTAATGTTCTATGAGTACCCAAAAAACGAATAACGGGATAATAAATAAAAGGCGAGAGAAATTAATACTCCCCCGGTTTGCTCAATATCAGAGAAGAAACAAGATAAACCGGCTAAATAATCATCCAAGAATCGTTCAAGTAAAAATCCTAAGAACTTCCGAACTTTCCTCATCTAATATAACATGTGAATCAAAGACAAAAACGACTATACCAAGAGTAAAATCGGCAGGAAAATAATATACAACCCTATTAATCATCAACTAAAATCCTAAGAAAATAATAAAGATAGAACTTTAGTACTGATGTAATATTGGCTTTTTTACAAAAGTTTGGAAAATTAAAATTCTGGAAATTAAACAAAAAAAACATTTCAAAATTTTGAAAAAAATGAAAATTTCTTTAGTGCTACAGTGGTGATGCCGTCAGGATTAATTCTGACGCCGTCTCCACGCACTTTGAAATATCATTTCTTCGTTTCTTGGAAAAATTTCTGCAAACATATCCTATTAGTGATTTCCTAGAAAAATTTTAATGCATAGGCCACAAAAACTGTTAGTACAAACATATGACTCAAAACAAACAATAAAACATAAAAGTGTGATTTTAACTTAAACTATCTATTTTATATGTTTTAAATGGTTCTTAAAAACTATATAGTTTCCCTACACTTATCTTTGTAAAATACCTTGAATTGCATTTAGACGAGGTTAAAAACAAAGCAAAGCATGATCATAAATAAATAAAACATATAAGACAAACAATGAAAATTAAAAACACACGACACTCCTAAAATGCATGAAATAAAAGATTGGGTTTCCTCCTAATAAGCGCTTTTCTTTATTAACAAGTCTTCTAGCTAAACTCGAAGTCACTCTCCTTACGTGACTCCTCCTTCATTCATGCTATCACTTTTTCCATTGAGAAATTTGATTGTTTTAATTATCCCTTTATCGCGCTCGTACCCATGCCCTAATTTTAAACATCCCTAGTAGTGAGTTATTCTTTTCCTATTAACATAACATTCTCTTTTTTCACCGTCTCTTTTACTTGCTATAAAAAATGGTGGTATGTTATCGGTATTTATATCTTCTATATCTTTAAACCTTTCCATCTAATGAGGCATTTAAAGGTTACTCTCTAATTATTCTTTTCAAACATAACCGTTCCTTCCTCTTTATCATAAGTAAGCTTAGATTGTTTTACAAACGGTTTTCCCAAAATCATTCCCTCAAGGTAATGATCTATGACACTACTAACATCCTTTAAAACCATAAAATCACATTCATAAGTAAAACTGCCCATGAAGACTTTTATATCTCTAACTCTTCCTACAAAAATGCAAGTCTTACTAGGGTTTGATGGTTTTTCTCTTGATATTAATCCCTTACTCATAATCCAATTATAGTGAAGCCTAGACATTATATCAAATAAAGATTCTAGGTCAATGTATGTTTGTTCCTTCAGAGAATAACCTATCATACATGTGACCTTTATATTGTCTAAGGTTCCTCTTCTAACCTTAGCTCTAACCTAAGAAGGTTGAGGATTCTTCAAAAGCCATCCATAATATGCTAACTCTTCTCTAGTAAGGAAGATATTAAAGTATTATAAGTCATCCTCTTTTTCTTCCTCAAATTCTTCTTCTAACTCCTCACTTACTTCGTTTTCTCCAACTGACTCAATTTCAGGTTCTTCTTCTAAGTAAGAAGGTTCATTAGTGGGGGGTGAAACAATTTTTTCTAAAGATTCAAGAAGCTTATCGAGATTTCGAACCCTTCCACTAACGGGTCATGTTGGTGATCTGGGTGATGATAACGGATTCGCATTCTCCATAATGAAGAATGGTATAATCAAATGGAAATTACAAAACAAATAACAAAAAGAAAAAGATAGACTACAATAAAGCTACATTAAAAAGAAAAATAAATCTCATTCGATAGGAATCTAGTGAGTAGACCTAAGCTAAATAGAATCCGAAACCTAGACTATTCCCCGGTAGTAGCGCCAAAAAGTTGATGTGGTGGGTTGCAACGCAGAAGTTTTACAACCCTCCTAGGCAGTGTACCTAATCGTTATAGTGTAGTATAGGCAAGACTCGGGGGATTATTATCGTTCTCTAGGGGAATAGTTTGTGTGGGCTCGAATTCTATGTTTACTGAGGTCTAAGGGTTGAAGAAAGATTATTTTTGTGTTTTTATATTTTTTAGAAAGCGAATAAATCTAGGGTTGAAGGGGTTTGATTAAACTACTAAACTAAACTACTCCTAATTATGCAAGAAAAGTAAAAGTGGGGAAAAACTTGTATGGATTAAACTAACGTGTTTACCTAATCATGCACTACTCCCTAGCTGTCTTCTCAGATTTTATTACTTGTCACCCTCGTAATGTAATGTGTAAGTATCTAATAAATCAAACACTTAACTTGGAATCCACCCAATGGTGATCTAGTCATGGGTATTATCTAACCAAGTCGCGTTTCCCTAGACGTCTTTGCTTTGCAAGTAAGAAAATAGTTTTTTATAGCCTAACTTGCACATTATTAATAAGAAGTAATAACAAAATATCTAACAACTAGGTTTCATGCAATCATAAGCAAACACAATTAAATTTAGCCAAGCATGTTAATTAAAAGCGAAGAACAATTAATCAGACAACACATATACATATTGAATGATTAAATAGGTAAAAGAACTTCACTTCAATTAAACATGGCATATGAATGAGTATAAAAGGGTTTGGTAACCCTAAAAATCAACCACAATCGCTACTCCACAAATACTCTATGTTTTTCCTCCCAAACCAATGAAAAATAGGGTTTTTATATAGGGAATATGTTGCGACGTCGTCGCTTGTTAATTGCGACGATGTCAGCTAGCCAAATCTTCCATGGGCTTCTTCTAAGTCGGATACTGCGACGACGTCAGAAAGGATCATGACGTCATCGCCTTTAAGCTTTGACGGCGTCAAAAGGATTTGCGACGCCGTCTCTACGCACTGTAAATCCAACCTCTATCAAAGTCTTGTAAAGTTGTGTATTTGTCCCGTTTCTTCTTCTTCAATTGAGCTCAAGTCATGTGTATTTCCTTCCAATGCCTCCTAAATGCTAAAATATAAAAAATAAATGATTAAGCACGATAAATGAGGATATTTACATGATTTTGAGGGTTAAATGACCCCGAAAAAGTGTATAAAAATACATCTCATCATTAGCTTTTTTGCCTAAAGGAACATTTTACACCCAACAATAACATTCTGCCATTCCTTTTGAACTAAAGGAATGAACTCTTCCTTATCCATAATAAAATTTGAAAATCTAAAAGATTTTTTCTTCTTTGGCAAACTCTTAAGAAAACTAACACTGCTGGACTATGTTCAGACACCATACGAAAACAACATATGATTATGGATAACTAGCCATAAAAAATCCATTACCCATTACTCTGTCTAATTTTTTTAGAATGCTTGCAGAAGGATTCGATAAATTTTTGTCCAAGTGTAGAAGAACCCAGTTTTATTTAGAGCCTCCACCTTAATCTCTGCTATTGATGACATCAAATAACGTCACTTTTATAGAATCATTTATCCCATGTTTCTTACCTATTTTATATAATTATTGCAAGAATTGATACTTAATCATTTATATATGAGATTTGCAGTAATTATGGAGTACTTTGTAAAGATTAACAAAAAGGCACGCATTCTGGAGCTAAAACAAAGAAATCTAAAGAATACTGTTCTGACATCCAATACGCCGTATCCATCAAGGTAGATACGACGTATCTGTGCCCGCACTTCACAAGAAACCACAAAGAACAAAGACCTATACGTCGTATCTAGAAGACTTCTATACGCCATATCCAAGATATAGTAATTAAATATTCTAGAAGATATTGAACATAGTCCCTACTCTAAGAAATCCCCAATATGCCGTATTGACCTCAACCAATATGGCGTATCGACCAAATTTCAGACAATATAAATAGAAAACCTATAAACAAGTTTTAGGTGTGCTTGATCATATGTTCGATACCCTAACTATAAAAGTCAATTTTCAGAAGATAAGAAGAGCATAAGAGGTCAAGCAAAGCTTCTAATTTCATAGGAAACACCTTGTAATCACCTATACTCTTATAATCGTTTGATTTTTGGTATCATTCGTTTAACTCAATTAGTTTACCTTGTTTGATTGATTATTCTTGTATTAATTACAATGGTTAAGGGCTAATACCATTGGGTATTAGCCATGATTATGAAGATTTAAATGTTTGATTTGTTTATATCGATTACTTAATTTATCGTTGGTTGTTGATTATGTTTATCGATTCATACTTGTTTACGTGCTTAAGTATACGACCCATCATTCAATTAGATCTAGGAATGCAAAATATCTAGCTAGCTAGATGCCACAATGGCTCTCCATATGTTTAATTTTTATATCTAGAGTAATAGGATCATAAATATTGACCTATCTTTACCATTGGTTTATGTGAACAAGGTGGACTAGCAGGTGACCTGGGATCAACAAATAACGTCCAGATTCCTTTGGTAAAGACTCAAACAGTGGACTACTAGTATATAAAGAGCCATTAAGCAGTAAGGGAGTAAAGTCTCAATGAGCTAGGGTTTAATAAGATCACCATTATTAATCTCCTAAGAGAGATTATAATCAGCAAATAGGATGCTTTATGCGGATGCGTTTAATTGTGAAAGAATTCTACGTGTCTAGGTTTTAGAAAGAAGTACCACCTAAATCTTGGAATGATATGCCGCCTTAAGATAAGCACTCATTGCACTAAAATAAACAAACCTACATTTTAATTGGATTAATCACGGTTAATACAGTTTTCTTATATTTGGCTAGACCGCTCTTCTATCTTTTGATTATCTGCTTGCGTGTGTTATTGTGTATTAAATTGATTTAAGTCACCATAAAACCTGTGCCAGTCTCTCAGACTGAAACCCCCTATCCGTTAGAATTAGGCTCTTAGTGATCGACACCCTACTTACCAACGAAGCTACATCTGATCGGGTACAGTGCCCGTTAAAGTGTTGTTTTAGGTAAAGTCGGCAAAATATAAATGTAAAACTTGATAACTAAAATAACAACCTAGATGACGACACATCAAGTTTTTGGCGCCATTGCTGGGGAGTGAAGTTGTTTAGTCTTTATTTTTATTTAATATTTTTTGTTTTAACCTTAGATTAACTTAACCCCTAGAATTAGTGTAATTTAAGTTAGTGTAAAATTATTTATATTTGTTTATAATTGTTTGCTTGTGTATTTGTTTGTTTTGTTTGTGTGTTTGTTTTGTTTGTTTTTTATGCACTGTTGGTCGATTACCTGATACGGCGTATTCACTTTAATTAAATATGGCGTATCTAACTTTCTTAACCAATACAACGTATTTTGTTCAACAGATCTATACGACATATTTAAACTAATTGAATACGACATATCGATCACCTGGTATAACAGCAGAAACTGATTCTTCGTATTTGATTTCGATGCTTGATTTTCTGTGTTTTATTTCTTCCGAGTCTATCCTACCGATTGTTTATCCTCTGTTTCAGGTATTGCATGACAAGGAGTTTAAAAAAGGAACTATTTACACCTTTCGAAAATCCAGAACGAGAATTTCTCTCATCTAGGAAGCTTTTCAAGACACCAAGTCTCGACGAATCGAGTTTGCCTGAATTTGATCTATTTTCTAATCTAGATGAACATTCTGAAGAAGAAGTTGCAGAAATAATGACGGAAACCTTGGATGAGTACATGTGCAAGACCCAAGGTGACTATGGATCGGATGTTACTAGGCCTAAAATCGATGCCAAATATCACTTTGAACTAAAAGGCCAATTTCTCAAAGAACTACGTGACAACACCTTCAGCGGTTCGGATCATGAAGATTTGAACGAGCATATTGAAAAGGTTCTTGAGATTGTTGATTTATTCCATATTCTTAATATAACTCAAGACCAAATATGCTTTAAGCTTTCCTTATGTCCCTCACTGGAGCCGCGAGTCGTTGGCTAAGGAACAAACCATCTGGTTTAATTACAACCTGGGAAGATCTAAAGGCAAAATTTCTAAGCAAGTATTGTCCACCGGCCCGAACTGCTAAAAAAATTGAGGAGATTAATAGCTTTCCGCAAGAACCTGATGAAACTCTTTACCAAGAATGGGAAAGATTCAAAGAACTATTGATGAGATGCCCTCAATAGTACTTAACGGATATGCAGGAGGTAATCTTGTTTTATAATGGATTGGAAGTTCCGACTAGACAAATTCTTGATTCAAAAGGTGTCATACCAACTAAGATAGCTGCTGATGCAAAAACAACCATCCAAGAAATGGCTGAATATTCTCAAAAAGGGCACAACGAAACATCTAGGACAAGAAGTACTAAAACTTCTGATGGATTGGCTGCCATCCAAGCACAACTTAATAATCTTGGAAGAGAAATCAAGAAGGTTAATAAAAAAGTATATTTTGCTCAGGTGGGATGTAAGCTATTTAAGGGACCCCACTACACCAAAGATTGTCCACTTAAAGAAGAAGGAAAAACCCTTGAAGAAGCGTATTATACTTAATTTGGTGTACCTTTCCCACAAGGAGGGCAATATAGAGCAGCATCTCCAGGAGTCTACCAAAGGAATAATGCAAACCCTTCGTATCAAGAACGAAGCCAATCATTAGAAGAATCACTGAGCAAGTTTATGAATGAATTAGAAAAAAGACATGAAGAAAACTCCAACTTGATCAAGGAAATTTGAGCTTCTACAAATGCTACTATCAAAAACCAAGGAGCCTTGATCAAGGCTTTAGAAATTCAAATCGGGCAAATGAGCAAGGTTTTGCAAGAAAAGGGGTCTGAAAGTTTTCTAACTCAACTAAAACGAACCCAAGAGATCATGTCAACTCAATCTCGACTAATTTTGAAACTGATACGACCCTATACGCCATATAGGATCCACCTGATACATCGTATCGGCCCAACAGAACAGTAAGCTGATTTTCAAGCCAAGATAAGCGACTATTCCCTTTTGTCGAATCCAAGAAATCACTTCACTTCATAATTAAGAACAAGAAAAGTAGGAAGGAGATGAGAAGAATTTTAGAGAGAGAGAGAGAGTAGAGAGAGAAAGTGAGAGAGAATGGAAGTTTACTTACAAAGTGAAAAATTACAAATGACCAACCCCCTCACTTTGCTTGAGGAGGTATATTTATACCTAAACTAAAAGGCTTACTTGCCTTTAGTATTTCTACGGGCCGGGCTCGGGTTTACTTGGGCTTTCGCCTGATACACGTGACCGGTTAGCTTACATTTAAAAGCCCGTTTACCCGTCTAGCCTATTACAACGTATATTAATTAATGACCGAGACCTAATATAATATATGAATGAACTTCCTTGTTCAACTCAATATTTTGAGGCTAACAATCTTCCCCGAAGTGAGTTCATTGTGACACTCCTTTGTGAGATCAATGAGATTTCTTTTGTTGTTAAGCTCTTGTGATCTTTGTCTCTGTCAACGTTGTAGGCTTGTTCCTTCATGCTTTATGATCTTTGATCTTTAGCCTTTGTCATTGTCTTTTGACTTTGTCTTTTCATCCGAGATCTTTAAATCTTTATCCTTCTGTCTTGATCGTCTTCTCTTACCACCTCTTGCGGATCTTGGGCTTGTGCTCTTAACCAACATGCTCATACTTTGTTTTTTTCTTGAAAGCTTGCTAACAATCTCCTTGATATACTTGATATCTTTGATAGGAGATTTGTATATCAGAGTTTGTGGGGTAGTCTTTTCTTTAATCTTGATCTTTCATGATTTCTTGAATATCGATGTTATAGTATGTCTTGTAGTCCTTGAGCAGAGCATGTGGTATGGATCCGACTTTAACTAGATTAAGGATCCCATCTCCATCTTCTATGTATCCTGAAATAAATATAGTTAGCAATAAAGCGTGTGGGACGAATATGGCTTTGTACATTCGTCCGGATTTTAGTTAGATTAACCTTCTTTTTGGATTCCGTAGGGACCGGTTTGTAACAGTTATATAATATCTTCGTACCTGTGATTAGTGGCAGTTTTTGTCTGTTTTTGGTCATTTAAGCTCGTTTTTAGAGGTAAAAGATATGTGTAATTAAGCACTTATCACCATGCTTGCTAGTTCTCATTACTGGAACGTCTCAAAGCAGACAACATGGTAAGAGTGAATCAGATAGTTACTATCTTTCTGATTAAGCCGTCAATTCATTTACAGGAACAAGTTTGATTCACATTTAATCGCACCATCGTTTCTTTCCAATTGACACAAGTTTGATTCATATAGAATCTCGCAAGTCACCTACCAAGAACTTGTTTGATGCTTGCTCAAGCAGGATTTCCATCTTCATTATAAATACATAAGTATCACTTGGATGTTCTGTCAAAATCACAAGGATAATGCATAGGACTCTTGCTAACAAC
>BQNB010148697.1:0-16264 GCA_026074375.1 Tanacetum coccineum | reverse complement strand
CAAACGCACCCTAGTGGGTTAACCCGAGATCAAATGCACCATATGAGGTGCTCAAAACAAACCCGACGCACCCACTTGGCTAAGAAACCCAACCCGAACGCACCCTCGGCTGATGTGGTGTTAGCCTCCGAAACAAACACCCTCATTTGGGTTTTAAGCAAACCAAACGCACTCTCCTGGTGCGGTTACAGCCAAACGCAGCTGACCCGAAACCAAAACGCACCCTAATGGTGCTTAGCAGAAAACTCAACGCACCATTGCGGTTAAAATGAACCGAACGCACCCATGGTGCTTTAAAACAAACCAAACACATCTACGATGGTGGCTGTGGTGGTGGCGTGGGTGGTGGGATAGTGGTGACGTGAGGATGGTGGTGGTTTTCGTGGAGTAGCAGCCGAAACCAAAAAGAAAAGGGGGTGACGCGTGGAGGTGACAGCAACGGCGGCTGCCATGGCGGCCGGAGGAGGGATGGCGGCGCGTGGAGGCGCGTGGGTATGGGGATCGGGTAGATCGGAGTGGGGGAAGTATTTTTGGTATTGGCCGGAAAAATCACCGGAAAAGTTTTCATGTGGCCGGCGAGCGGCGACGGTGGTGGCTGAGGGGTGGCCGACGGTGGCCGGACAAATTGAGGGAGAGAGAGAGAGAGAGAGCAAAGTGCGAGTGTGTGTGTTTATGTGAGATGGAAAAATGAAATAAAATACAAAACTTTTTATATTTATATTAAAAGTTTTAATTAATGTGACAAGTATAATTAGTTTAGGGTAAAAAGTGTAAGTTTTTATTATAGTTTTGACACGTGTCGGTTCGGGACTCGTTTGAATGACTTAACGGATGATTCAACACACAAAACTTGCGCCATTGTATTCCAAATAATTTTTCCAATAAAAATGAGTATTCATTTGATAGTATTTCATAAATATTTTCAGAACATTTATAAAACATTCATTATTCATTTGGTGAACCAGTTACGTCTCGTCCGAAAGTAAAACTAGAATTAAAATTTTTAACCCGTATATTTGCGTTATCAACAAACGTTTTCGAATAAAATGATGACTAATTTATTAAATATTTTTATTTAATAAAAAGTGTTAATTAAATATAATTTAATTATTTTCTTGCTTTTATAATCTTGCGAGGGCATTTCAGTCACTTTCTGACTGTTTTCGGGTCTCGGTCAAAACTAAAAAGTTGTTAGGAATGTCGTTTTACATCAAATTGCTTTAGAGTCCGAATAATGAAAACGCGATTTAGTGGTTCGTTTTCGATACGTCAGCTTATAAATAACATATATCTTTTTCGCTTTCGAGCCTAATAAGATAAAAATAACTTCCACTTGAAAAATATAATAATAAATATGATTTATTATTAGAAATATATTCCGAAAATTTTACCAGTTATGCGGTAATCGTTTTTATGTGACAATAAAAGACCAAAAGTAAAAAAAAAGTCAAGTCAGACTTGAAGAGTCAAAGGTTAAAATAGTCCTTTAAAATTCTGAAAATTCCTGGATGTTACACCTAGTATTCTAAAATACTACGACTACATATCTATATACTGCGATTTCATCAAAGTCCTATAAGGAAACTCAAAGTCGACTTTTGTTGACTTATTTTACACTAAACAGTTACGGACCGACTGTCAAATATCATATTTCTATATCAATGAATCACTTTTGATTCAAATTCTTATTATCTAAACGTCTACGATATCATGTAATCACTCACTGGGAAGTTTTTCCCGCGCTCAGCGAAAAATGTCATCACAGCGTACCGACACGACAATAAGTAAAATCACGTCTAAAGATCTTGGATCATTACAATAAACTTATTTTAATAAGTTATTTCATAATTCTCAGTAACTTTTGCACGAAACACAAATTTACTGGTTACGCTTTGAACTAACGAAAAAACGAAAAACTACGCGAGTCTAATGCAAAAGAAACACGACAAACTGTGAGTCAAGTTCTTTTTATATTTCTAAGAGGTCTAAACGCGTTTTGGTAACATGTGTTTAATTTCAATAACACTCGAGTTTCGGTCATTTCAAACTAGTCACGACATCATTTCTGACACAAGACAAAAATGATAGGATCCTCTCCCACCCTTTTGTACCAACCGGACCCCAAAGGGAGACAAGGGAGCTAAACTTTTGCTACCATGCTTGTCTTCCCTTTGTCTTATATTATTTCAAATCATACACATATGCATTCTCATCAAAACATCAAAACTTTTCTCTTCTCCTTCTCTCTTTTTGTAACCGGACAAAACCACAAACACCCCTAAATCCATACATTTTTCGAGTTTGATCAAGAACAAGGAAGCAAGAACACATAAGGGTTAAATTCTAATAGTCTTGGGGTATTAAAAACAACGTTTGAGTTGTTATTCGAGTCCAAATCCTCATTCGAAACCCTCTTTTTGTAAGTCTTCAAAACTCTCAAATTCTTGTACTTTTGGTAGCCTAACGGTGTTCTAATAATAGTTGTACAACGCGTTCGTTAAAAAAAATAAACTCTAAAAATTTACAAAAGGATTATAAGGGTGCGTTTTGGTCTCGTCGTGGACAAAAAGGGAACAAAGAAAATGTCACTTTTTTAAAATGGTTGTGATGGTAAAATAACATTTAGGGTCAAGCGCTTATTTTGGTATTCGGCTTAAAAATAAGCTCTTCGAGAGCTTATTCGAGTGTCCTTGGGCTTATATTGGGTCTCGGCCCAATAGTCAACAAATAAGGTTTTCATTATTTTAGGTTACTGAGTTTCGGTTTATTCTAGTGCTTATTTCATGGCTTATTTCAAAGCTTATTTGGTTATCGAGCTTACTTAATCATTCGGGCTTACAATATCGTGGTTTTAGGCTTATTAAAGCCACGACCCAATAAGGAAATAAGCTATGGCTTATTTGCCTTATTGGCCATAGCCTATTATTTTTACGGCTTAATTTTCTAACTTTTAACGGTTTATTTAAAACTAAAGAGATTTCGAGTATACTGGCTTATTTATAGCTTATTTATGAATCTTTAGGGCTTATTGGGCTCACGGCCCAATAAGAAGAATAAGCTACGACTTATTAGTAGCTTATTGGTCCCGGTTTATAATCCTACATATATCCTAGCTTATTTTCATTCCTAAGGAGCTTATTTTCTAGTTTGTTTCGGCTTATTGGGCCTATTTGAATTTCGGCCCAATAAGGAAAATAAGCTATGACTTATTTTCCACCTTATTGGTCTATCATATTTTTGGCAAACAAGAGCTTATTACCTTATCTTAATGCTTATTGAACTACTTTGGGCTTAACGGGTTGTAAAATATACATATAGGCTTATTGGGCCGAAAAGCCCAATAAGGTATAAATACTTTTGTTTTTCATACTATCAGACTAACTATGAAACTCTTATTTGGCCAAAAGGCCCAATAACAAATAAACTACAAACTAAACATGATGGGTCTCGATTTGATAAATAGATTGACTAAGTGGACTTAATTTGGGTTGAACTTGTATAAGATAAGGTTCAACAAATGTTTTTGGACTAACATTGGGCTTTTGGGCCCAATGGGTGGAAACTAGCAAACGTAAGTGTTTGAAGCGGATTTATGATCTACTTATACTCATGTAAGCTTAAAATGATGTAAAGTAGTAATTGAAAAGTATATTTTGACAAAACGTCACGTAAACATGAATTTTGGCATTTCCTCAGGATTTGACCTTTTGAAGGAAAGTGTTGGAAAATAAGGTTTGAAAACCTTGGAAAACTTTTACAAATAAACGGGTCATGCCAAAATTTTATAAGATACCTTACACTTAGAAAATATCTTGGAAAAACTTATTTTTTATGATTCGACAAAAGGACGAAATCACGGTTTTATTAGTTACTAAATTCATAATTTATAAACGGTTATACTTGGACATAATAAAATAAACACATAATTACATACTCTTACTAATAAAACGAACCAGATTCATAAACTCGACAAAAAGACAAATAATAAAATATTATTATTTTGCCCGACTAAAAGACGAAAAACATGATTTTTATGAAAAACTCCTAACACATGTTTTTATGTGTCTTTTAAAACATTGATGGTACTTAAATCTAGGATTTATTATCAAAGATAATTGGGGGTCAATTTGGGATAAAAATGACAAGCATATGAATTATTGACTTTGTTATTTTATATTTATTTCATAATTTTATTTTTTTGACTACTTAGTTTATGATTCTTAATTATCTAAGTTCTTATTTACATAATTCCTATAACTCTCATTTAGTGTTCACTCCTTATCTACTTATACTCTCATGTTTTACCGTCGATTACTCTTTCTTAATCACGTCTCGCGGAATTCGCCTCTAATCTCTTTAATCATTTATTCCATCTTGAATTTTTAGTATATTCGTGAACTCTAACGTGTTAGTATAGACACTTTGACCAAAGTGGCAATCGAGTCAAACTACTTAATTACCACACAACCATGATACAAAATCTTCTATAACAAGTATGAGAATACTTTCATCAACTCTAACACGAACGCTTGTGTAATGAGTCATTTTCATGAAACATATCACTAAGGCGAACTTATTATTAGGTCATGGACGGGTACCGTTGCGTGTTTAGTTAGAGATCATCTAGTTCAGCTACTATCATCTTATTTGAGGTGAGTTCTCGTAGCCCCACTTTTTTTTAACTCTTTTTCGTTGAGGGAAAATAATACTCAAATCTATTTTGAACATGTTTTCATCACTGTGCAAAACTACTATCATTTTGGACAATGCTATGTGCCAATGACTGCTATGTGAATGACATGAGGACTATTTGAACAAGTTCTGCGGAACTAATCATTTCATGCAAGGTTCTATGTGAACCTGTGCATAAGATCATTTTGCCGACCTATGTTAGCTCCAGCTGGTAGGCCCTAGGTGCGGAGGACAATAAGTGCTCAGATCATTAGGAATCGTTAGTATCATTGAAATGCTATGAATCTAATTGAAATGCTATGAATCATTTGAAATGCTATGATCAATTGAAACACTATGGTAGCATGAGATTGCTATGTTGGAATCTAAATCTATTGCATGCATTCTGCTTTCATATTGCACAATTGTCCACTACTTAAACTATAGCACAACAACTGGGTTTACTTCTAAACCTACGAGCTCACCAACTTTATGTTGACCTTTCGAGTATCATTTTTAGGTGTGATCAACAGTTATTGTTTGAAGGTATTGAAAATCAAAGACCTACACTATCAGGATGATTTTCAAAGGAAAGAGTTTTCGTTTGTTAAATTTTTTATATCAAAACAGTGTAAACATCAATTTCATGTAAATTTTGTATGATATAATCTTGCATCTTGTGCGATGTAATCATAAATGCGTGATAACATCAAATATTTAATACTTATATATGTTAAATTTCTCCGTTTATTGCCTTGTTTTTATAAGAATTTATACTTAATTCGTTTATATTTTAGGTTTTGTTAAATTAAGGCATAAAAACAGAAAAGATGCGGGAAAACGGCATAAATGAGCAAAATACAACAAAAACCGCATTTTGGAAGGATTACGGCGTAATTGGCCCATATGGATTACGCCGTGATTAATTATTAATAAAGTATTGATGTTGACTAAGGGTTACGGCGTAACGTGTCAAAGTAATTCTGCCATAACATATTTTAATATTGAAAGAAGGAATGTTGCGTCAGAATGTTTACGACGTAACGTAGTCGATGCCGTTATGCCGTAATGATGACTCATCCATGGACTAAAGGTGCCTAATTTATAATATGTTTCATGGACTAAATATAATTTATCAAGGACGATGAGGGCTATGTTAGCCAATTTATCAAATTTATATTTTACTATATAAAGAGAATGAGTGCAACAGACTGAGGGCATTCTCATCTTTTGGTGTTTTATTTCTTTGCCGACATAAGAGACAAAAGGGTTTTACCCCTTTGGTTGAAGGTCCGACGCGGCAAACGAAAAAGAGGGAGCAGCCAAGCTACTTGGTTGGATTACGGAGCGAATGCACAACCATCATCATCATATTAGTTTTGTTTAAATATCATGTTTTTTTACTTTCATTATTTAAAATTGATTTTGATCGTAATAATATGATTTGCGGCTAAACTTTCTATGTGTTATCCTTGTTGTTGAATAATTATCATTGCAATTCAATTGTCTAGTTGGATATTTGGCTGTTATACCTTGATCTTTAGCATGAATAAATACTTGTTAGAAACCCTAATAGGTATTTTAAGCCAAATACTATAATGCCTTGTTTCTGTGACCAACAGGACCAAGATTTCGGGTACTATTACCAATTGATCTGAGACTTAGTGATTATAGGCTAGGATTCGATGACCATTCGGTCCTGGTTATTCCAGCTAGAATAAATGTTTGAATTGCGGCGTTGATTAAGATATAACTAGGGTAGCACACTTTCTCTCCTTTAATCGCATTTAAAACCAATTTAATTCTTTTTCTTTATTTTCTTGCAATTTCTTATATTTCTACAATCAATTCTGCTTTCAAAAATTGTGACAATTAAAACTCAGATTTTAGACTGCCCATTAGCTCTTGAGATGACCTCAAATTTACCGAATCTACACTACTCACGACCGGGTTCTCTGCCCGTTAGTACGTTTGTAAAGGTGGTACGAGTTTTATAAATTTCAAACTTGGTAAAAAATTATTTAAAAGAAAATACGCATCAAGTTTTTGACGCTGATGCTGGGGAGCTGAATAGGTTTTAAATTTGAGTTTTTGTATATATTTTGTTTTTATTTCAGTATTTTTCAGTTTCTGGTTATTTTTGTATTCCTTTTGTGAGCATATTCTACTTATTTTTTTGTTGGTTTTTAGGAAAAGAAATGGGTGATATAGATATCAACACGCTCACCATTGAACAACACCTGGCTTTGACTCGAAGGGACAGACCAGGAGTGGTTATACCCGAACTTGGGAATGACGTCGACTTTGAGATCAAAAGCCAGTTTATGAGTGAACTAAGATGTAAGCTTTTTGCAGGTACTGATGATGAAGATGCCCACGAACATGTGCAGAGAGTATTAGAAATCATGGATCTTTTCCATATTCCTGGCGTCATTCGTGACGCAATAATACTTAGAGTGTTTCCTACGACACTCACAGGGGTAGCTAGAAGATGGAAAAACATGCTTCCTGCAGGGTCAATCAGTACATGGGATCTTCTAGAGGAAGCATTTATTAGGAAATATTGTCCACCTTTAAAAACCCTAAAGAAATTAGAAGAGATTCGAAATTTCAAACAAGGGGTGGACGAGACACTATACCAAGCTTGGGAGAGGTACGACGATCTACTATTTAAATGTCCGCAGCACGATCTGAATAATCATCAAAAGGTTCAGATTTTCTACAAAGGTTTAGGCATCCCTTCTCGAAAAATGGTCGACTCTCAGGGGCTGATACCTATGATGCCACCTTCTCAAGCCCTTAAATCAATACAAATCATGGCTGACCATTCGCAAAAATGGTAAAATGAAGCAACCACTTGGCAAGGGAGCAGTAATAACCCAAATGACATTGCTCTTATCACCAAAAGAGTTAATAACTTAGGATGTTGATGACATCAAATAACGTCTATTTTATAGCATCATTTATCCCATGTAATTAACCCATTTTGTATAATTATTGCAAAGAATTGTTATTTAATCGTTTATATTTGAGAATTGCAGTAATTATGGAGTACTTGGTGAAACTTGACTAAAAGGCACTGGTATGTGCTATTTTACACATACCTTTTACCTTATTAAACAAGCTAAAAAGACCAAAAACATGATAAAAATGCATTGTATACGTTTGTTTTGTGATTTGTGTCTTGCAGGTACGGATATTTATCAAAAAGGACAAAATCGAAGCAAAAAGGACAAAACCGAACACGAGAATGAAAGAGCGTGAAAAGCCGAGGCCAGAGGTGTGCATTTATCAAGGAAAAATCCAAGACAAGCCCGTAAACCCTAAAATTCCCAAAACCCTCAAAATAAATAACACTGTTAGTCCTTAAAACATCAAAAGAACTAACGGTCGTTAATTTTTACACTACAAACCAAAAGATTGTTAAACTAACACTTAACAACCGTTAAGTGTTATTTAACACTTTTGATAAAATCCTAAACCCATTCTAAAGCACCCTTGGCCCAATCAAATAAAACCGAGCCCAACCCTCCTTTTAACTACCTAAGTCAAACCCCTAATTTAACAAGTTAAAATACAGTTAAAATAGTACTGTATATCTTCTCCCCACTCCCTCTATTTTAACCTTTCACTCGCCACTAATGAACACTTACTCCGTCCTTCTAGAAGCTCGAATGACACACGCAATGACGTTTTTATAGGCCACGTTGGCAATCCGTGTGATGGGATTTTGATCTAAGGGCTTAGAGCACAAGATTGAAGGGCAAGAAATGATCTAAAGGCATGAGTGGATGGCTGTGATTAAAGAAGAGAGGAGCGTCCAGAGGCCTAGAACCTTCACCTCATGCCTATATAAAGAGCCTCTCATCACACAGAGTGGATCATCTAGAAGTAGTGTAGTGTAGTATAAGCTTAGTAGTATCTTTAGCAATGTTAGCTTAATAGTCTTAATTTTCATGTAATTCTCATTTTTAAAGCTTTGTAATCTTTAATTTTCAATAAAATTCAGTTTACTTTACTTTTGTGTCTTAAATTCAAGTTTTACTTCAATATTATTTTGCTAATTATGATCATAAGCTCTCAATAAGCTCCCATAAGCTTTTATATACTACTTAAGCCTGTTATCACTCAGTTAAGAAGTAATCAATAAAGTTTAGTTTTAATATTGTTCAATTGTCAATTCATGTTTTTACTTAAATGCATTATGGTTTAATTAGGCTATTTGATACTCAAATAAGCTCAATAAGCTGTCATAATAACTAAATAAGGTAGCTAATTACTCAATTAAGCTCTCAAAGCTTAACTAAGCTTATTGTTACTCAAAATCCACCCCAAATATACCTCAACTTATTTTTAGAAGGGAAGCCAGACTGGGATGGGCTTCCAGGACCCCACCAGCTTATCCTAGATAAGTTGGAGCTAGTAGATCATCTCTTGGAGCAATTATAAAAGTCTTGTTTGAGCAAAGGCTGTTGTAAGTTCTTAAATATCATTATAGCTTAAATTCGCAATTTAGCTTTTCACTGCATATGGTTTGCTTATTACTATTTAGATTAGCTTAAGTCTGCTTATTATTGTTGTTAGATGCTTATTTAGTTTAATTGTTAGCTTAAAACTTAGTTTGCAAGTTTTTGTTATAAAACAGTTGAAAAATCCAAAATTAGTAGCATTAGTTAAAAGCTTATTGTTTCTGCTTATTTGATTGTGAAAATTTGTTCATTAGGCCTAATATAAGCTAAACACTATCTGGTATTGCTTATCTAAGCCTTAATTCTCAATTCTATAAGCTAAATATGAGTTTTTTCAATTTAAAGGGGTGTTTGGCTCATGACAGTACTAACTTGAGTTAGTACTGTCAAGAGGATTTTGGTTCTCGATTTTGTAAACTCAAATTTAAGTTTCTAAGCAAGGATTTAGAAGTTGTTTAGGCTTAGTCAAGTTTAAAGGGGGGGGATCTTGTGTGTTAGTTAAATCTGAGTTCATAAATCTCAAGTTCATATGCTCTTGTGCTTGAGTTATTCTTGTTGCTTTTGCTGGTATTTTAGCTCTTGTTTTAGGTGTTAAAAAAGTTATAGGCAAATATGGTCTTTAGGTCTGCATCATTTGGTTTTGTGTTTTGGTCAATTGCATCAGCAAGCTAAGCTGTTTAAAAGCCTTTTTCATTCTAAAATTTGAAGTAGTCAGTATATACTGAGTTTCATCAACATATACTGATTTTTCCTTTTCATCTTTGCTTTTCTTTTAATTGCTTATTTTTACTTATTTGTGTCCTTAGGGTTTAAGTTTTAGCTTATTTTTAAGTTTTAGGTTTATCTTATTTTGTCTAATTCTCAAGTTGCTAAAGCCAAAAATAGTATAAACAGTCTGAACTAGTTTTTCTCTTAGCTTTTTCTTAGCTTATTTGATTTTCAAAATGCTTTTCAATTGCTGATTTAGATAGTTTATAGTATAAGCTTTTTAGTGATATAAGCTACTAAGCCATAAGGTTCTGTTTGATTGCTTAAAAATAAGCTTAAAAAGTCCTATTTGGTTGTTTGGTAAACAGTTTTGAGTCAAAATGCTTATGAGCTTTTCTCAGCTTATTGCTTATTGATTTTGTTTAAATTTTGTTCAGCTGTGCTTATTAGGTTTGTTAAAGTTGATTTTAGCTTATTTGATTTTGTCTGAGCTTATTCAAGCTTATTAGTTTCTAAGTTTTGTGCAAAAAGCTAAAAATCCTTCTAAGTGTAAACTGTCACATTTAAGCTCAATTTCTGGCTTATTGCTTAAGTTTCATAAAAAGTTGTTTTAGTAAAATTTGCTTATTATAAGCTGTTTTAAAAGTTTGAGTAAAAAGTTTTGCAAAAATAAAAATGTTAGGGTATAGGGAAGCCAAGGGTGAGCAGGGCTCGAACCCCTGACCTCAACCTTAACCCCAACACTTTTATACACACACACTATAACCATCTGCGCCCTTGGGACTTTTACGTCCAAGGGTGCAAACACAATTTACTTAAACACTTTTTTGGTTATTTTCATAAATAGCACTTCGTGTGCTTATTTAATTTTTCTGGGCTTATTCGTTTAAGCTTTTTCAAAGCTAGATCTTTTCCTACATTCTTCTCATCATAAACACTTTTTAGAATTTTTCTAGGATTTTTAGCTTAAAGTTTAGTAATTTTCGTGCATTTATTTAGATTAAAAACTTAAAAAAATCATAAAAATAAATCATAATCAAAAAAATAAATTTCTTTTTCTGAAAATTTTCTTTTAGTATTTAGAAGGTTTAGGAATAAAATTTACGTTCGTAGGGCTTAATTTTGAGATACTTGCTTATTTGTTGCGTTTTCTTTAATTCCCGTTAATTATCGTTTTCATGTTAAATTCTTAATTGCTTAGTCATTTACTTTTTTTTGCATGCTTTACGTGTTTTTATGCGTAGAATTAAGAAAACAAATCAAATCTTTGAATTATTCACTTGCGCGATCACAAACTAAACCGATTGTCTATTCAAACTTCGTCGAGGGAAAACGACCCGTAAGATTTTAGTGATTGTTTTGGTCAAAAGCAATCTTCTTAAATCTTTTGGAATACTAATACTACTATACTATAATTGTATTTGCCTCTTAATTACACATACTTGTTTGTGTGTGTGGTTTTGGGACGGATCAAGTTTTTAGCGCCGTTGCCGGAGAGGTGTGTTACGATTATCGTGTTTCGTTTGAAGATTAGTTTTTGAAGACCCTTCCTCGTGAACTTATCGTTTTTAATTGTGAATATTTTCTTTTTATTATAAAACCATAAAAATCCAAAAATATTTTACTTTCTTATTATTTCTTTTTCTTATGTATTATTTTAAAAAATCTATAAATATTCTTCTTTACCATCTTATCCGTTTAATTCATATTTTCTCAACCCTCTAATTTCGTTTAATTCTTATGTCGTCATTCAACCAAATTAATTGTTTTGGGTGTGGAGGTCCTTTAGACGGTTCGATTTGTCGACAATGTAATTGCGAAAGGTGTGGAAATATGCGTTATGGAGGAATTTGTTTTCATTGTAAGAATGATACAAATCCAAATTCTTTAAATTTTTCCGACCCACCTCCACAACCCCAGTACCAGACGTATTCTTGTGAAAACTACAGGGATTCTTTTGAAAATTATCAATGTCAACCGATGAACCAAAATTATGATCCTAATTTTTGTTATAATCCGATTTATTCCGGTTTTGACCAATATCAACCCCCGTAATTTTCCGTCACTCAACAACTTCCTCGAAGATCGAATAAGGATATGTTGCTAGATATGGCAAGGCTAATTAAAGCTAATTGAACCCTTTTGAATAGCAATATTTTTCCTCATGAAGAAATAAGTATAAGAGTATTGTTGGCTAAGGAAAGAATTCTTAAATTAGTTCAAGTTTGGGACGAAAAGCAAATTAAACCATGGAGTTTGCCGGAATTACTACTTCAACTTTCTAATGATTCACAAACTATTGCTGAAATTTTGAAACAACGTGAAGAAAAGCGTATTGAATGTGAGCAAGCGGCTAATCTAGCAGTTTAGAAAGAGCAGGAGGAGCTGGCATCTCAAAGTTTTACTCCATATTGGAAATTTCCTATTATTAACGATGATGATGATGAATACACTATTCAATATAGGAAATATTTAGAGAATTTATCTAATGCAATCACACCCGACTTACCAACCGAGGAACCCGATAACTCTCTAAGTATAGGGGACGAGCATCTTAGCACTATTCCAGAAACGGAATCGGACAAATTAATAAAGTCTAGTGTTGAGAACCTTGTCCCAATCCCAAGTGAGGCTGGGGGTATTTTTGACAATATGTGTGATGTGCCTTTTTGTGATGAAAATCACTTTGATGCCGAGTCTGATGTTATGGAATCTTTGCTTAATCAATATACTTCTATTGTTTATTCTCCTAAGATCAACTCTCTTCTTGAGGAGTTCGCCGGTGAACTCGCTCCTATTCCACCAGGAATTCATGAAGCTGATTTTGATCTAGAAGAAGATATTAGTCTCATTGAGCAATTGTTATACGATGATTATGCTTTGAGTGATGACGATACTTTTTATAGCGAGGACATCGATTATGTTGAGGCATCACCTCCCGATTCTGAGCTCGTCATCTTAGAGGAGGTGAAGGATTTGGACACTAAAGATGGAGAGATTGATACTGATATTCTTCTAACAATCAAGGACGATATTCTTCGTAAGAAATTACGGAATAACAATCTCCTTATTGCTAAGATTAAATCTTTAAATGACAACCCCACTCCTAATTTTGTGCTCAAGTCTTCCTCTTCATTTCCTATCCCCGTTAAGGATATTGACTTTTTCTCTGAAAAAACTGAGACATTTCTATATTTACCTAAGCTTGAGAATTTTAGATTTGATATTGAAGAGAAGATTAGTGGCAGTACCACTGTTCATGCTGATATTTCTCTTTCCGAGTATGATTCGTTTCATTTTGAGATTGAGCCCGATCAGGGAGAGTTGACTAGAGTTGTGGTGGAAGATATTTTTGATAATTCGTCAAGAGAACTTTATGTTCATGTGCCTAATGTTTTACCCAACCTTCCCACCCTTGAGGATCGCCATTATCTTTTCCTCACATATGTTATCCTATTTTTTCTTCCTTATTTCACCTATCCAGTGGATTCTCCTTTTCTTCTATCCTCCGGGAGTGAGGATACCATTTTTGACCCCGGCATCTCCGCTTTTCATTTTTATTCTCTTAAACCGGCGGCATCTCATTGGAATGGAACTTTCATATGCTTCAATGTTTATCCAAACATCTTGAATTCAATGTTTATCCAAACATCTTGAATCAAAATCCGATGAAGATTTGCTCTTCCACATGTTTCGTCCATAATATCACGATAATATAGGGAGAGTCAAGCTAGAGACTCGCATAAAAACAAGCGCTTTATGGGTGGCAACCCATGCTTATCCTTAGTATGTTTCGTGTTTTGTGGTTTGTGTTGTTTTGTCCAGGATTACCCGGATTTTGAAGACTCTCGTGCTCATGGTTTTGTCCATTCATATCCCCAGCTTCATTTAGGGAATCCGATATCCTAAATCTTATCGACTAACATTTATCTATTAGCATACTTAATAAACGGCTTTAAATTTACGTAGAGATTCCTTTATATCAAGATTATGCATTTTGATATTAGTGTGTTGGAGGTATCAATCGCACATTGAGGGTACGAAATGTGTAGTTTTAGTTTGAGGGGGGGGTGGGGGGGGGGATCTATCAATTTTGATTTAATTGCTCTGCGGTGTTTGTTTCTCTCTGATATCCTGTTTTTTCCTAACCAAAAATATGTGATTTTTGTCGTGCAGAAAAATAGAGCAGATGTGTCCAATCAACCGGCCTTCGATCTTCTGCTTATTTTGGAATCCTCAATCCTGATCTTATATATATATATATATTTGTTTCCCTTTTCATACTTGGAATTTTTTGCATTTGCCTTTTTTGTTCCTAAGTGTGGGGTAAAACCTGATATTTTGAACATTGAGGCCAATGTTCTATTCTAAGTATGGGGGGATTTCTGCCGAAATATGATCTTACGTGTGCCTGTCTGTGTTCCCTTGCAACCCCATTTTGACCAAAATTTTAAAATTTTATTGTTTTATTAGTTTTAAAAAAATGATGAAAATATAAAATATATGAATAAGTAGGCCTGTAGAACTAGGTAGCTTTTGACTTGACCTAGTTTTTAACTCTAGCTTTCTCCTTAGCTTTCTATACTTAGCGTTTGCTTAACTTTAAAATTTTTCAAAGAACGAAAAATGATAGAGTTGAATATAAGTTAGATGCTAAGCGTGGAGTAGTTGGATCTCTTTAAGGCTCATAAGTACTAATTGTGGCTTTTTCTCCCATTAGCTTGTTTCACTTGTATATTAATAATGTTTAATAAATAAGGTTGTCCGGTTCAATTTAATTTTTAGTAACTTTCCACTAACTTGGAAGACGATGCCAATAAAATAGGTACACACCGGGATTCGGAAATGTGGCATACTATATATATCATATGAATAATTGATTTACTTACACCTTAAAGAGCCTTAGGGTATATGGTGTAAGTAGAGTTAATCATGAGATTACTTATGCCTTAAAGAGCCTAAGGGTATATGGCGTACGTGATTAAATTGTTCATGCCTTAAAGAGCCTTAGGGTATATGGAGTGAATGATTGAATCATGTTTAATAAATGATTTGTTTGTACCTTAAAGAGCCTTAGGGTATATGGTGCAAATTAAATCTCACTTGATTTATGTCTTAAAGAGCTTTAGGATATATGACGTAAATCAAGTTAAATAAATAAGTAGCCTAATAAAAGCTAAATCTCGATCACCTCGATATGGACCTCATCGGTTTTCAAGGTTAGGGATAGAAGCTAATTTTTATCTTTAACCGTCCCGCTTTATTTTTGGATTTAATAAATATCGAAATAAGTCTTAAAGAGCCTTCGGGTATATGACAAAAATAAAATCTTGAGATACAAATTTAGGAATAAGAGAGGAAAAGTAATACACAATTAGTATTTATGAGTAGTGTTAGTATCATGACTTGTATTTGACAATGATCTTGTTTTTAAGCTTAGTATGAAGAAGTGAAAGTTGGGGACGATGAATTTATTTTGCTTGTTCCATGATCCTAAGTATTATCAAGAATAATGAAAGCACAATGTTATGAAGTGTTGAAATATAGAAAGTTATGAAAAAGCATAAAAAATGGAAAAATGTTGAAAATGGAAAATGTTGAGAATCGTTTAGCCCATCTAGGATAATAATAACAATGATTGATAATGCACAACGGAATAATAAATAACACAATCAATGTTATGAACAAGGTTTTCTATTCATACGATTTCCCTATTACCCCAACTATAACTTGGGGCTACACCAACTAACTATGGTGTACTATTACCCCAACTATAACTTGGGGCTACACCAACTAACTATGGTGTACTATTCTACTTTAATCAGTCGACTATGCTATGTAACTATCTAGACTCTCATTGAGAGAGCTCTAGTTTTCTATGGATGGATATGTAAAACCTATGTCTATGATCTCTTTATATAGGGAGAGATCATGACTTACAAAGGAAGTAAATCAATAGATAAGGAAACTATTTAAATTACATTAAACCACATTAATATGTTTCCTAATCATTATCCTGTAGAATATTTGACCAAATCTTCATATTTCTCCACCAGCTTGTAGAGTTTCATAATGACGACTTTGATCCTTTTGTTTCATTCTTTTATTCATTTTGTCTCATCAAATCAAGAATCCCAACAATCTTCCCCTATTTGATGATGACAAAACAAACAAAGTCGTGTACGAACTTCATCATAAAGCCAAAGCTTCCCCTGAAGTTGAGATGTAATCATCTCCCTGAATGAAACAAAATCTTCCTTTGTAGATAGCTTCCCCTTAACTTATGATCATGCCACCACACATAATAAGTTGCAAATCAATAAACCTGTTGTAATCTTTCATGTTGAAAATCGTTTAGCCCATCTAGGATCGTTTTACAGATAATATTGAACACGCAGCGGAATAATAAGAAAGCA
>BQNB010148696.1:0-16264 GCA_026074375.1 Tanacetum coccineum | reverse complement strand
TATATCAAAACAAGCATTAAACGTAAATGTTTACATCAAAACCCTAATTATATGTAATGTATACATATAAAATGAATGTACAAGCCTTAAAGCATGTGTACAAGTATCAATACACAACATTTTGAATATCTTTTCTCTCTTGAATCAAGTTACAACTTTCTAAAGCTCAATGTACAAGTCATTAATATAAGAAAGTCAAACTAGGTCATTTTACCTCCTAAATCACTTTGGTTTCTTGCCACCACTTTAACACAAGGTACAAGCACTTAATGCATGACTCCTAAACCCTAAACTTAAACCCTAAGTCATCTAAAACCGCGGGTGTTACATAATGCATGACTTTTAAACCCTAAATCCTTTCTAGACTCTAATCTAAAAACCTAAACCCTAGATGAAACCTTAAAACCCTAATTTCACATTAAACCTCAAGCTAAACCATAAACCTAAAACTAAACCCTAATCCTTAATCCTAACCCTAATCTTAACACTAAACCTTAATCCTAAACCCTAAACTATCACAGATCCTAACCCTAATCTACGTTTTAAAACCCTAAATCTTAAGCTAAACCAAAACCAAACCCGTGACCCATTTTCACTCATTTTGACCCATTTTTAAACCAAGCAAGCTACCTAGCACCACCATGACTTCACCACCATGTCACCAAGCAGCTTACAAGCACCTTTATCATAACCCTTGGCCACCAAGAAAGCCTTGTCACCTCCTTGTCCCTTTTCTTTGCCGCGACTAAACCACACACCCCCACCCCTCTTAGCTATATATCTATCCCACCATACTCATCACCTAGCCTTCCTAAGTCATCACCCTACACCCTTGGTCCTTACTCCAAGTATAAACCTTGGCCACCAAGGTATTCGCATGCTATAAATATGCCAAGACCCTCATTCACTTCAATCATACCTCAAACACTTATCTCACTCTCAAATGGAGTCCTAACTCAACCAAGGAAGGTCAAGTGAAGTCCCTAAGATCAGAATAGAAGCCAAAAATCAAGAAAAAGGAGCCCTTGAAGTCGTTACTAGGCGTACGAACCCAAAAACTCCATTTTGACCCCATTTTAGCTCAAGTAAGCTCAAAATCTTGTTCAATAAGCTTATAATCTGTATTAGAATGTTCATCATACTCTTAAGATCATATATAAACTCTTGTTTGAAGCCTTAAATCCTCAAACCCATGTGTTTTTGATTAAAACCTTAAAAATGACCCGTTTTAATTTTTTAGCTAACGAATCCTTTTTCCAAACTTTTGTTACGTTAAAAAATCTTATTTTAGCTTATTCTAATAAGCTATAACCTGCAAATATCATTTGGAATCCTAAAATAAGCTTGCATGGCTTTTTGGACTTGTTTTGCAAATGTTTTCATGCATAGGGGTATATATCGTAACTTTTTGAAATTTATAACTAAAGGAGCTGAAAATGTCATTATTTCAAAGTTATAACTATAAGGACCTATTTTGCCAAGTTTCAAAGTTAAAGGTTTAAATTATATATACTTTATATATAAAGGACTAAACTTGTAAAAGTTTATAAACGAAGGGTATATATTGCCATTTTTGCAAACTTGAAAATATAAAATATAATATTTTTATATGATGTGTTGTGAGGTGTGTAAATTATATAAAGGTTTATATATAAATGACTAACTTGTAAAGTTAGTGCGTTATATAACTCGAGTGGTTTTAGTAATTGTAGATAATGTGCTGATCCATAGTTTTGCGAACTCTGTTATATATACATATTGTCAGAGTATATAGTTTATTTATTATTTCAATTGTTTATAGTATATGTCATGTCATGAAATACTATATCTATCCGAATAAGACCGCCCTATAAGTTGTGTCGAAAAGTACACAACTCGTATATATCTAACGACGTATCAAGAAATACCGATCTACCTTCTTCACACGACGCGCCACGTACTCCGTCTTCCCCCCCCGAGCATCGGACACATTTATCGTGATTAATCATCAATCGGCGCATTATAAAACAATTACGTTATATATTTAACGTAATTTATCATCGACTAACTTTTGAAGAAACTTAAAATCTTATCGTATCACGTTACTAGGGAGCTTCATGTAAGGAGTTTCATTTAGATATAAGTTTTGACGAGTTTGCTGGATTTACGATTTAAAGTGTCCTGGCTCCTCAAACGTTTACTACATGACCTCTGAATTATGATGGCCCGAACAATGATACAATATTTCCATAAATTAATAAATCAAAGTAATACGTTAAACTTTATAAGTTTTGAAACATAAATCATCACACTAAGACTTGACATATTACCCCAGGTTGCGTGACGAAGCCGTTACTTTTACTTTATATACTTTTGCCATCAATCAGATTTCCCCTGTTAAGGTTAGTTCATAGCCTCGCATTTTATATCTTCTAATGTTTTCATAAACCTGCGAGGGGGATACATGCTATAAATCATGAATACGAGTATTTTTCCAACTGTATGCTATCTTGATATATTATTGCCTAAGTCCTTACTTTTGCCATTAAGACCCACTATCATGAACCGTTAATTACTTTTCGGAGTAAGCGCGAATGATGTGAATAGATCTATTTGGGACTGAGCTTCCCCGTTGGTGTACCTATACTTTCTGGTAACCAAACGCACTTCATTTGAAACACTATGCGGGTGTTTGGCAAAGCCACCCGTTGGAGTAATTTATTGTGATTATTGATTATCTCAAGGTCTCGGTGCATGAGCTTCAGGCAATAATACTGTTTTCTATAATAATTGTACACATTACAATTATTACACTTATGGGTGTATAACAACGTAACCCACTATTGAACTTGTATTCAAACTGTTTACCATAAACCTATGAATATCACTCAACCTTTGTGTTGACCTTTTTAGCATGTTTATCTTAGGTATTTGAGCAACTTATGGCATGGAATGGCACAGACTTGAAGATGGCTAAACTGTTATCATTCAAACTTTATGTTTTCATGTAGATTTTAGGACCTCTATTTGTAAAAACTCTGATGAAATAACGAATGATAACTTATCTTTTAAAAACGTCTCTTTTGAGTCGTTTTCTATGATTATGACTGTTATACTATGAAATAATACCCCAGATTAGCTTCCCCTGCTATATGTCAAAAATAGGGGTGTTATAGAAGTGATATCTGACATTGATGTGCTTTGTACAGGAATGATGGACTGGACACAAGATGGCTATAGCTGCCTTTGAGTCACAATACATAGGTATTTTATCAAAGTGAAAGCCATAATCTGTGAGCTGAGTTCTCAACCATAGAACTTGAGCGCAGCACGCAGATAAAGACACATACTCGGCTTCTGCTGAAGACATTGAAGTGCAGTCCTGCTTCTTGGACGACCAGCTGATTAACTTATCACCTCCTAGAAATTGTATGCCACCAGATGTACTTTTATGTGAATCGAGACAGCCCGCATGATCTGAATCTAAAAAAGCTGTTAGTTCAAAACTGGTTACCATCAGATACTAGTATCCCATGTTAATGCTATTCTTAAGGTACCGAAAGATCCGTTTAACTGCAGTGAGATGTTTCTCAGTCGGCCTCGCTTGATAGCGAGCACAATAACATGTTGCATGTACAATATCTAGTCTACTTGCTGTTAGGTACATGAGTGCTCCGACCATACTATGATATTTTGTTTGGTCAACCGGAGTTCCACTCAAGTCAGCATCTAGGTGTTTCATAGCAATTGGAGTACCAATGTTATCACATGAGGTCATACCATGCTTATTAAGTATCTCTTGAGCACACTTAGCTTGGTTTATAAAGGTACCACGTGGGGATTGGTGAATCTGAATTCCTAAAAAGAATTTCAGCTCCCCCATCATAGACATTTCAAACTTGTTGTGCATTAGTTTTTCAAACCTTTTTGAAATTTTTGGGTTCGTAGAACCAAAAATAATGTCATCAACGTAAATTTGCACAAGCAATATGTCTTCCCCATTTTTAGTTATGAACAGAGTTGGATCAATAGAACCTTTTAAGAATCCTTTGGATACCAGGAAGTTGGAGAGTTCATCGTACCATGCCCTTGGATCTTGTTTGAGTCCATATAATGCCTTTTTAAGACGATAAACTTTTTATGTCGATAAAACTTTGTAGGATGATGTGGGTCTACGAATTCATCTGGTCTGGTTGACGTTTACTTCTTCTTTAGAGGATCCGTTAATAATTGTTGTTCTTGACATCATTGTATACTGGAAATGTTTTGTGTGAACTTTCAAACGAATAAACCGGACAATTCCAACTCGATGCGGACTGGAGCAAATAACTCTTCGAAGTCGATTTCTTCCTGCTGGTTGTATCCCTTAGGTACAAGATGAGCTTTGTTGTGAATTACAGTGTTCTCCTTATCACGTTTGTTTTTCCAGAGCCACTTCATGTCAATGATATTTTTGCAGAGTGGTCTGTTGACCAATTCACATACATCTAATCGATCAAACTAGTGAAGTTCTTCTTGCATCGCTTCAATCCATGCAGAATTAGCCATGGATTCTTTGATGTTCTTCGGTTCGGTTTGATATCGGTGAGTAGTACATATACATCTACGCATTATGTTTCTTGATGTATTGCCTTGTTCTAATTGATGAGAAGGATTCCAACTGACTTGTTCTATCGGGTGTTATTTTGTCCAACGATTTTATGTGGGTTGTCGTTGATTGCGATGTATGCATGTTTGACGAGTCAACATGACGAGATGATGTCTCCCCTCGTTCTTGTACTGGTGTAGATGTTGATAAATTTGTCTTCTTCAACTTGTGCATTTTCTTTATTAGTTTTTGCTTGATTAATGTTCTCATTGGCAGTGACAGTTGGGGCTTGAGTTGGTGCTTGACTTGTAGTTTCAGGTGTTATTTAAATGTTCAATGGAGGTGTATATGCAGCAACAATTGTTGAAGTAGATGGAGTTGTGTGTTGTTGTTGATGTTTATCAAGAGCATCAGCATCGATAGCGTTCTACTGCGAAGGACCTTCGAATAAATTGGGATGTACCATTGAGTAACTCATAGAACAAATCGGTACTAAATAGAAATCAATTCATTTGACGTTGTTACTGTCTCAGCTGCATGAGGAACATTTTCTTGACTTTGGGTTTTGGGACTTAAACTGTCATGTTCAAGTGCCGTCGTAGGACATTGTAGAACGGGGTCAGAACTGACGTGATCTGACGCCATGTGAGGCAATTCGTCAAAGTTAACATGAATGGTTTCGACTATCACTTTTGTTCTCTTGTTATATACCCGATATGCTCTTGACTGATTAGAATACCCTACAAAAATACATGCATCACCTTTTTCCTTCATTTTGTCAAGATTTTCACCATCTCTGACGATGTAGCAAAGAGAGCCAAAAATGTAAAAGAACTTAACAGACGGTTTTCGGCCATTGATGATGTGGTAAGGTGTTTTCTCATGTCGAGGAATTGCGGTGTGACGGTTTTTTTCCGAGTAAAACATGTTTTTGGCACAATTGCTTCAGCCTGAAGTACAGGGGATATTAGCGGCGCTTAGCATTGTTCGAGCAGCCTCAACAAGAGTACGGTTTCTTCTTTCGACAACGCCGTTTTGTTCAGGTGTTCGAGCAACGGACGTTTGGTGTTCAATCCCTTCTTGAGAAAAGTATGCATGAAGAGTTTTATTCAAGAATTATGTGCCTTTGTCAGTTCGAACTGTTCTAACTTGAGCATGAAGTCCTCTTTGGACAAGTCTCAATGAGAACTTCAGGTGTTTGTCTTTGACCTCAAGAAGTTGAAGTCCGACGCTACTTATCTGGAGTGAGTCATTCAACAATTACGAGAACATATTTCTTTTCATTAAACTTTCTTAACTCGCATGGGACCACAATAAAGTCATGTGTTAAAGTATGTAACACGTATTTTTGGAGCTTGGGGTCGTCTTTGTGAGTGAAAAGACTTTAGTTTGGCTTCCTAACTCACAAGAAGAACAAAGATGATCTTTGACAAATTTTTTAATTTGGAATAGACTAATTTTCGTTTGAGATTTCTTTGGTGATTGTTAAGAGTTGTACACATCTGAGGTTCTTCGTCAGTGTTGTCGGGGGGAAAAATAGTGATAACGTGGTCCTGTCGTTCAGACGCCGATGTCTCGGTAGTTAAAAGACTACAGGACTTGAAATTTGGCTATAATAATAATAATAATGTAATAAACTGAAGCCGAAATAAAACCATTGTTTCTTGTCGGTTAGGACGCCCGATGTTGCAGTCGTTTAAAGGGTGGAAGTAATAATAATAATAATCCGAGGACTGATAAGGTTTTTACTGGCTACTATCGGTTAGGGTCCTCCCAGATGTGTTTGTCTTCAAAAATAGGTCGAGGAATTTACCGAGGTTGAAAAAGACTTCTGGCTTCTGTCGGTTTGGTTACGCCTCGATGTGTCAGTTGTGTAATGGGATCTTCCGAGAGATAAAAATGTCGCCATGATATAATATATAAATAATAATAATGTATTATACTTAATAATAATAATAATAAAACCAAATTTTGACTCCGGGGTTATCTAAATATATCCTGTCTCTGGACTCGTAGCTCGCTTGAGTTCGTTCTGACGAAATAAAAGGATTAACCCTAAATTCTATGCGAAATTAGAACCTTATGTGGACCTTATATCAACCATTCCGTCTCTTTTAGGAAATGATTTCAAACTAATTATGGTCTAAACCGGGCACCGTTATGATAATAAGGCCATAATTTATTAAAATAAGTAATCTCGTTTCACATTATATCATCTAAACAAAAATCCTTAAAGGATTTAGGAATAATGGGAGCGAAAAGTTAGTTTATATTACACAATTAGCATCTATGAGTAGTGTTGATCCCTTCTTGACATATCTTACTTAGTTTGTTAAAGCTTAGTTATATTGGATAGATCAAAGATAACTATAGTAGAAACTAAGATTGAGAATATCACAAACTATGCGGAATCTAGTTTGCAATACCAAGAAGAACAATGAAATAGTAAAAACAATATCTTTACTAAACTTTCAATATATTAAATACTATTTTGAGTTACAAAATAGCTATGAATACTAACTATGATTGCTATGCAAACTATGAATACTAATATGAAAACTGATATCTAGATCTATGTCGTAGGGTTCCTTTTATACACTAAGGAAACCCTAATGGGCTTACAAAACGCGTCAAGTGATCATGCATATCTATTCCTAATATAACTCATGCATATCACTTTAGCAGTACTAACTATATAACAAACAGTACTAACTAACAGTACTAATAAACTAACAGTACTAACAATTTGTACTGGCAGTACTAACTAAGCTTGACAGTACTAAGTCTTCTCATGGCAGTACTAAGTTGAACCAGCAGTACAAAGTTGTAGAAGTCCTTAATTCCCAACAATTCTTCCCTAAACTTGTGACTGTCATTCAAATCTACAAGTTTCTCTGAGTTAAACCATCTGTGCTGAGAGGATGCTTCTAAACACTTTACTATCTTGGTTTGTTTGCTAGTATAAAGATTTTCCTTAAAAGCTCATCTGCCATCACTGAATATTCATCCACTTGCAGCTTGTTACTCAACATCAAAGTCATAAGTGCTCTTGTCAATGGATAATCTTTCTCAACCAGCATGAAAATATCATGTCCTCTCTTTGTAGACACATGATGAATAGCACATGTATCATATAACTTCCATTTCAAAGGATCATGCATATACCTTTGAAGCTTCCATAGAATATCATCATCATCTGGTTCAAACAACCTCTTCAACTCTACCCAAAGTTCTCTTTCTTTATCTTCAGTAGGTTCTGTTGAGTTGAATCTTTCATGAACTAGACTCCATAGTTTGACTAGATCATCCCTGTTAAAATTCTTTAGCATATCTTCAAAGATCTGATATACCTCTCGTGTGATTACTACTTGTTATCTTCCGAATACCATTCTTGGTCTTCGACAGTATTTCTTGAGTCTTCAGTGTAAACTTCCCAGTCAATGATTGGGTATTTGGTTTGTAGGGCTTCAACATTCATCCCTTCTTCTGGAACTATGATCATTAGTTGTTGTAGTTGTTCTTGAGACAGTTCATCTTTTGATTCTTCAGCTGGTTCTGAGCCTTCTCTTATCTTTTGTCTCTTTGAGCTTTCTTGATTAAGTTCTTGTTCAGTATCTATCTTTGAGCTTCCAGCTACAACTTTAGGAATTGTATCATCACTCTTCATTGGAGTAAAAGTATTTACCCTCTTCATTGTAGTCTCAAATAACTCTTTGACTTCATCAAAGGAAAGTTTCTTCAATTGTTGTAGACTGTGACTTCCCATATTCTTGATATAATTACACATGTAAGTCCTTTGTTGAGCTTGATTCATGGGCTTGTTCCTTCTTTGTTTAGATCTTTGTTGGGCTAATTTTCTCTTTCTTTCATTTATAATCTCTACAAGTAATCTTGCCTTGTCAGCTTCAGAGTATCTTTCTCTTTCTTGTGCTTGTAACCTGTGTGCTAACTCTTCATCAGCTTTAATTTAAGCTTGTATGTTATCCCATTCTTTAGCATTGAAAGTGCTAGCTTCTTCATGAACTCTGGCTATCCTTTGCCTTTCTTCTTTCAAGTTGTTCTTGTCAATCTTTAGAGCTTATTCCAACCCAAGTCTTTATTGCTCCTAGTTGCAACTTGTCTTTTCTAAACAGGTTCAGCTTCTTTCTATAATAGCTTTGCCTTTATCTTTTCTTTTTGTTGCACTTCTTCTGATATACACTAAAAAATATAACTTTCAGCAAGCAGTTTTAATAAACATTAAAACTTTTAGGCTTGGTAGAACTAACTTCTGCACCCACATTACTAATAGTACATTAGCAGTACATAATTTCGGGCTCGGCAGTATTAATCTTCTTCAGAAGGCAATCACCTCAAATCAGATTCCCATTAAAATCATGCTCATGCCTCCCATTGAGGTACTTTGCACTCATCTTTACTAGAGAAATTCCCTCATCTTCATCATCTGAGCAATCTTCTCCCTGTTTGAAGGCATCTTTCCACTCATACTTCTCTTCTGAACAACAGTTGACCTTCTTCTGTTTGGCTTGACTTTACCTTTGTGCTCTAACCTTCTTTACTTTTCATGATGAGCATAGTGTAAGCTAGCCCAATATGTCTAGTTTTTCTTCTTTAAGTAGATTCTCCAACAGCGATCACTACACTGTTTGTCTTTGCGCTCTAATGTTTTACAAATAACTGTCAATTCATTAAGTGTTATACTGCCCTCATCACTTCTAAGTGAGTGAACTCTTAGGAGAGGTGAATCATAGGACATGGTAGCAGCTTCTTCAGCAACACGGGTTGTTTGCATAGAGGGTGGTGAAGTTGGTGGTTGAGAGGTGGATGGAGCACTGATGGGTGTGTAATGGGACTTAACTGGGACTGTTGATACTTCACCCTGTAAAATCTAACCCTGAACAAGTATTGTTTGAAACAATGGAGTGTCCACCCAAGTATATCCCTTAGAAGCTCTTTTCTGATTGCTCATACACTACTAGTTTTGTGTAAGGGTAGGGAGCAATTATTAAAGTCTTTTATAAGGTAGAAGCAATTCTTGTGGTTGTTCAAAAAGACTTTGTATATTCTTTTGTTAATCAAAATTTTTAGTCTTTATATAATATGTTTTTCACCATGGCTCAAATAATTTTTTGGAAAATTAAAGGTTCTGTTTGTGGCAAGCAAATGACTAGGAGTTGCATATATGCTACTAAATTGTTCCCAAGCAGTTCTTTTAGGACTTTAATGCAATGAAGGAATGGCATGATTAAAATTTCCTACCTTGAGGGGATAAGGTCCCTTTTGAAAAGTTAAGCATCAGAATTGGACACATACCCACATTAGAGAAAGTTGGCTCAAAAATTTCTGATGTAGGCAAAGTCTAAAACCATCCTATCTTCTCAACTTGATTTGTCTTTTAATAGATGCCTCAGAAAAAATCCTTGACTCTCCCATCTATCCTATAGACAGTGATTTCCATGTCTACATTCTCAAGTGTGCTGCAAAAAAAAGAGTTTACCAAAAATGTTCTATAGATGAGGAACATAGATAGATGGTACTTTAGTGAGTTGCACTCTACCTAATGTGAATTGTAGTGAGAAATCAATTATATGATGAAATCCTTACTTCCTTCTGGACTTATGTAAGTAGGCAAACCATGTTGTGTCTTGTCGCAGAAATCTAATTCGACCATGTGTCGCTTGGAGAGAAGTTAGATTAGGGTTCTGGATCGCTCGCGTTTATAGTTATGAGAGTTGTGACGATTGGCAATTAGAGATTTTATAGATGGCATTCAGGGTTTTATATTGACCGACTTGGAATGAAACTTTGTTCTTATCTTGAAGAAAGACTTATGATTTTATAGAAAGAGCATGAATTATCCAATTAGTCAAACCTATGAACGAAATTGTTGGCTGAAATTTCACAATGGCTATATTAATTAGGAAATTCCTGTTATGCCTCAAACTTTGTTACTATACGGTCACCACCATTCGTCCTAATTTTAGCCTTATAGTTACTAACTTAAGTCCAGCCGTATTAACCTTTACCCAACAGTATATTAAGATATTCCTGGCTATAGTACTAACTTAATATTGGCTATCTTAGTGTTAGAGTCTTATACCTTGCAGTTATCAGCTCTATTCTGTTCCCATACAAAGCATTGCCATTTAAATTTACTTCTCAACAATCTCTCTTTATGTTTTTCAGCTCGCTTAAATCTCTCATTTTGTTTCTCACCATTTCAACACTTTCTGTTTTTTTTCACACAACTCTCTTTCTGTTTTTCAGGCTCACTATATTCTCTCTTCTTTTTACTAACCAATTCAGACTGGTTTTGTATAATGTTCCATCAATTTCTATTTGTTTCATGCTGTCTCTCCACTTCTAAGTGTGTTATATACTCTTGCGAGAGGTTGGTATCATAGACTGTTTAGATGTGCCATTTAAACCTAGTTTAAGCTTCTGTACCCCCCCACCCCACAATATGGTATCTTGGCACTTGGGACCACTACCTGAACCAGTTACCTGAGGAAAAGATTCATTAAGTGTTGCCATGGATTGGGTCCTATTTTATCGTACCACGATGTCCTTCTCTGCTTTAACGTAGAAGCAGTAGTGGCAGACCTTTCCATTCTTTTACATATTATAGACAGTCACATCTGCAACAAGGTGAATAGGTCCACTAGACTGAGATATCTCAATGGTCCTTTTGGCTTTCCTATGTTTTTTAGTCTTTTTGGGTTAAGATTGTGATAGAACAATGATTGGTTTAAGATTAGATAGTGATACAGTTATGGATGTGTGTTGGGGTTTAGTGGGATTTCCTGACCCTTCACCCACTTCTGCTTAACGATACATTCCTTTTCATCCAATCTTAATTAACCTCCCTGTGTGCTCTCTACTCGTCCATTTGTCTCGAAGATTAATTAAAAGTAATCCAATGCTAGCAGTCAGAAAGTTAAACCTGATAACATCAAACAGCCTTTGTGAGAAGATCTGCTAACGCTATCGCGCGCGCGCTGCACGCGAGCGGAATCTTGATTCACTTGTTTTCAACTTCTTTTTCATAGAATCACTGATGAAATGGTGCCTTATTTCAATGTGCTTAGTTTTAGAATGAAACACTGGATTCTTCACAATACAAATGGTGCTTTCATTATCAATGTGAATCTTAGTGTTCATGAAGTTTAACCCATAATCAAGCATTTGATTTTGGATCCATAACACCTGCCCACAACAATTAGCAGCAGCTAACTTACTTCTGCTTCAGTAGTAGGATTTGGCAACTTAGTCTGCGGGCACCTTAGGATTGAGGTGTTTCTTATTCAGTGATCCAAAATGTTATGATCAATAATGAAAGTCAAGCATGTTGTATATAATGAAACAATAATAAAAACATATATGCAAGAAAGAAAATGGTAAAACAGGGAGTGTTTAAAAAACTGTGAATTTCTTAATCCCTTTAAATTTTACACTTTGCTACTTTTTAAGGTATTTAATTTAAGGGGGTTGAAAATTTTGGTTTTCTAAACATGGATTTATTTCATTGCGTGAGGACACAGCAATAGTTTAGTATGAGGGGTTTTGGTATGTGCTTAAATACACATACCTTTATCTCAATAAAACAAGCTTAATTAACCAAAAACGGACTTAAAATGCCTAATATATGCTTGTTTTATGTTGTTTACTGTGCAGGTAAAGGATATTCACAAAAAGACAAAAACAAGGCCAAAACCAAACAAAACAGAACACGGGATTGGAAAGAGCGTGGAAAACCAAAGCTGAAGGCGTACGCATCTTAGTGGGCCAACCCGACCCATGTTAATGGGCCAAGTCAGCCCATTAAGCCATTTATACAAAGCCTTAAACAAATAAAAACCCATAATATAAGCCTAAATCCTTTATATAGTCCAAATCCAATTAATAACCAAACCGGCCCAAACCAAGCCCAACCATAATTTTGTTTAACCTTTTACACCCTAACCCCGTTACCCTTTTACCCCAAAACCTAACGCCCGTTACCCTTATTTTTCCAAATTTGAAATACTATTAAATAATTCCGAAAAAGGCGGGAAGACCCAAATCGAGCTAAACCCACCCCTTCCATTGTTTCAATCGATCACAAAGGACCCTCATACCATCCTGACACACTCCTATGCCACGTGGCAGATTCAAGTCTTCCTATTGGACAAGAAAAAAACACGTCAACAGTCAAGGGATAAGGACAAAGTTAAATTGCGGGTTTAATGTTAATTGGGACAATTATGGCATGATTGAGGATCAAGATGAGTGATTGGTGAGATTGACACGCCCCTTTTTAAGTCTACACCATTTTCCTATAAATAGGGGATGGAATTCACACAGAAGAAAAATTTGTATCTTAATCTAGAGTTATTTTAGCTTATTGCTTATTCTACAGCTTATTCTAATGTTTTTCGTCTTTTAAATATCGTCATTTACTTTTCCAAGCATTGTACTTTTGAAGATTATTTAATAAGAAGTGAGTTCTCAATTTCCTTTTATAGCTTATCTTCTGTTAGCTTATTTAATGCTCATTTCTGTTTATTTGTGCTTAGTGTTGCATATTCAATGTTATTAATGCTTAAAAGTTATAACTTTAGCTTATAAGTCTTATGGAATGAGTTTTTCGTATAAACTGTTGAAAAAGAGTCAAATTGCTTATTATCATTGCTTATTGTCTAAGTTCTTATTTTCCTGAGTATATTGCTTAAATATCCTTTGTATACTTAGTGCTTTATCTGTTTGATGAATTCAAAGCTTTTCTAAGTATGTTTCAAGCTTAAAAATGAGATTTATGGATTTAAAGGGGTGTTTGGGACAATAGCACTAACCTTAGTTAGTGTTGTTTGGCCTATCTTTGGCTTTTTGGCCAACTTTATTAAGCTCTTTTAAGGTCTTAATTTCTGTTTTCAAAGGCTCTTTTAGCTTAAAACCTAGTTTTAAGGTTTTTTTTTGGGTAAAGGGTTACCCCGGTAAAGTATATTAATCACAATAACGTTTAAGTACAATGGAATGCGGCTGAAATACCACATTAACCTAGTTTTAAGGTTAGTGCTATCAATATCTAAAAACTATGTTTTAAGGTTGTATATAACAGCTAATTAGTATATTTGCTTATTAAATGAATTTTAAGTGAATACTTATGCTCAATTCTGGTCTCTAAGGTTTTAGAATGCCTTTGTTTTGGTTGTGCAATAGCACTGAAGGTTTTAAACTTAAACTGTCTTAGTCATTAAATCTAAGTTTAAAAGTTCAAAATCTTATTTCCAATCTCAAATTTAGGTATGTTTAAGTATGTTTTAAGTTATGATTTTGTCTGCTCAAGCTCATTGTAGTCCAAGCTCAATCTGTTTGAGCTTGTTTTGAGGTTTAAAGCTCATTTGCTAGCTTAAAACCTAGGCTGCAAAAAGCTATCTTTTCACAAAAAACCAAAACAAATTGGAACTGCTTATTTGATTTCTGTCTTATTTGCTTAATTGATTTGCTTATTTTCTGTTTTACTTTACTTATTAGGTCTAGTTTTAGTCCTTGTTTGCTTATTTGGCTTGGTTAATAAGCTTTTAGTAGCTTTTAACTTATTCTGGTTTATGCTCAAAAGCTTAAAAACTTCTAAGTGTTTATGTGCTTTTCTTAGCTTATTTCTCAGCTTATTATTAAGATTCAGAAATAAGTCTATTAATTAAAAATGCTTTTTTGAATGTTAAAAAGTTTTTTTTTTCAAAAATTAAATTTGCAAAATAAAAACATTGGGCAGTATAGGGAAGTCCCAGGCTCGAACCAGGGACCTCGACCTTAACCGCCCAACGTTCTTAACACCACTCTCCACTACCAACATGCCCTTGGGACTTTTTCATTCTTGGTTTGTTTCAAATATTATTTAAGGGTGTTTTTAGTTTTGCTTATTCGGCCTTTCTAGCTTTTTAACAGCTTATTCATTCACCCATTTTTCCAGCTTGTATTTTTATTAGATTCCTCATAGTTAAAAGCATTTTTCCCAATTTTTCCAAAATTTTAATAATTAGTTTGCTATTTTTAATATTTAATTTAGGTTAAAAGTGTTTTTAATTCATAATAAATTAAAAAAAATAAAAAAATATATTCTTTTTTTCTAAAATTATTTGAAGTCATTTAGGATTTATAAAAATTGAATTTGAGTTTGTAGGGCTTAAATTTGATTTATTGCTTGTTAGGTTGCGTTTTTAGAATCTCGTTAACGTTTTCGTGCTTATTTCGTATTTTCTTTAATTGTTGATTGCCTTTGTTTGTTTTTGCATTATAATTGTAGAAATAGAAACCAAATCAAAAAAAATCTTGAACTATTCAAAATCCCGATCACAAACTTCAACAAAAAGTTCAATTCACGCCTCGTTGGAACACAAACGACCCGGGAAACACTAAAAGTTCACTTTTCGAAATTGGATACCAATCCGAATTATATTTATTGTGAATGATTTATTGCTTTTTGTTTAAAAGTGATTTACTATTTACCTATAATATATATATATATATATATATATATATATATATAGATATAATATATAATGATAATATATATATATATATATATATATATATATATACTATTGACTCGATCATTTTTTGGCGTCGTTGCCGGGGAGGCTGTGTTACGAATTTCAAGTTATTGTTTGAAGATTGTTTTTTTTAAGATTCTTCCTCGGAAGTTATTCTTTTTTTTGTGAATATTTTCGTATACAAAAAATATATATACAAAAATATTATAAAGTAATCAAAAAATCTATATAAAAAAGAAACAAAATAACAACAAGAAATCCGAGTAGTCATTTGTATTATAACGGCCTCAACTTCTGGAAATACAAGCTACTAAAGAAGGGGTATAAGGCGGGTTTGATCCTACGAATGTCACCCTAAAGGAAAATGTTTTTAAAACGCTTCGCGCTTACCAATTCCTCCGCTCCTTTGCAAGTTTTTCTAAAGAGCTACCGTAGCCAAATTGACTTCCGGTTACCAAAAATATTTTTTTGTTTATTTTTAATTAATAAAAAAAGATTTGTTTTTAGTGCATGCGCACTCGTTCGTTAGGTCCAGTTGTCGAACCGTCAACAACGGTGTGGGTATTTCTTCTCGAATTGGTCTTCACGTTCCCACGTGAACTCAGGACCTCTCTTGGAGTTCCATCTGTAGGTTACCTTTAATATCACTTTCACTTCATTATTATGAACAAGAAAATAAGATGAGAAGAATTGGAAGAATTGTAGAGAGAAGTTAGAGAGAGAAAGTAGAGAGAAGAAAAAGATGGATGAATACTTGCAAAATTACAATGTGAGAATTAACAATAATCAACAAGCATCAACACCCTCTCCATACTTGGAGAGGGGTATTTATACTTAATACCAAGAGGCTTTCATGCCTTGGTATTTCTACGGGCCGGGCTCGGGATTACTTGGGCTTTCGCCCGATACACGTGACTTTAACCGTCTAACTTCACTTCAACCGTCTAACTTCACGGTCCACGATCTCAACGGGTTCCTCAACAAATTGAAGCTTGTCATCAAAATGAAGTCCATCCAACGGAACGGCTAATGGTTCGTCGACATAGCACTTTTTCAATTTTGATATGTAAAATGTATTGTGAACCCTACTTAGCTCTTCTGGAAGCTCGAGTTTATAAGCAACCTCTCCAACCTTTCCTAACACCTTGAAAGGTCCAACATACCT
>BQNB010148695.1:0-16264 GCA_026074375.1 Tanacetum coccineum | reverse complement strand
CCGGGAATATCTCTTCCGGAATCTTTTTATCATTGATTTGATTCTTATATATTTTATATATATACCGTCAACGAATCAAATACCAAAATCCACATTGATAATGAAAGCACAATTTGCATTGTGAAGAACCCTGTCTATCATTCTAAGACCAAACACATAAAGCACATCGAGATACGCCACCATTTTATAAGAGATTGTTATGAGAAGAAGCTCATTAGTATGGAGAAAATTCACACAGACTTAAATGTAGCTGACCTATTGACTAAACCTTTTGATGGACCACGGTTTAATTACTTGGTGGTTAGCATTGGTATGATAAACCCATAGCTACATTTAAGGGGAGGCTTAGTTGTATAGTTTGTTTAATTCTGGTAGCTAAGTAGTCTTAATACTGTTAGTTAGTTTATATTAATACTGGTAGTTAGTTAGTTAAGCAGCATTAATTCGGGTAGTTAGTTTTCATTAATTCTGTCTATCCAATCTCTTGCAGCATGTTTTTCTTTGTTTTAGACTTATTTTTGCAGGCATATCATGGATGTGAAGATGAAAGGCAGGTGTGATAAGGTTTAAGCTTTTGTACATCTTCAGTACATACTTAATTCTGGTTGAAAAAGAGTTAATTCGGGTTGATTCTTAATTAATTCTGGTTGACCAAAATTAAGTCTGGTAGTGTAATTGTTAATACTGGTAGGTTATTATTAATGCTGGTTGCGGGAAATTTGACTTTCTTCTGTTTTATCACTGTTTAAATGTTACCGTTACAGATTTTTACGCCGCTATTTTCGTGTCTCAGAGAAGCTATATATAGATAAAGTTTGATTTCTCTTTCATACTTATCTTTTTATTGCTATCTCCTTTTCGCAAAGTAAAAATCTTCTTTAATTTTATAACAAAAAATAGTCAAGCGTCCTGTTACCAGCATCAATAACCTCACTCGCATCAAAACCCAAGTACACATTCATCCATCTCATTGATACGATTATCTCATGGCGTAATTAAAGTATTGTGACAAACACAATCAAGTGGGGTTTTTGCGCAAGCTTGACGAAAGTGTAGGGTTTGCTGAGATAGTGGATTTTCTCCGAGGTTCCAACCTTAGGTATGCCTTAACTTCTAATCCACCTATCTATGATTCCCTTGTAAAACAGTTTTGGCAGACTGCTACTGTCAATACTATAGCTGATGGGACTCTAGAAATACACGCAACGATTGATACCAAAGGGTACACAATCACTGAGGCGTCTATTAGAGTTTCACTTTAATTAGCAGATGCCACAAGGATTACAATGTTGCCAAATGATGAAATTTTTGAGGGGATGGGGAAAATGGGGTATCCTACTGATGGAACCTTTACCTTTTAGAAAAGTTTCTTCACACCCCAATGGAGATATTTAGTCCACCATCTTTTGCACTGTATAAGCTCTAAAAGTGGTGGATGGGATCAATTCGGTAGCAATATTGCTACTGCTTTGATTTGTCTATCCACTGATAGAGTTTATAATTTTTCAAAACTTATTTTTGATGGTATGGTGGCAAATTTGAAAAGCAAGACAAAGTTTTTGATGTATCCTCGTTTTCTGCAAATGATTTTGAATATTCAAACGGAAAACAAACACCTTTATCTGGCTGTGAGCCTGACCAAAAAGATCTTTGGGAATATGAAAAGGGGTTTTCGAGGGGCACCAAGACCTTTATTGCCTGCTATGTTACTTGTTGCTACTACTAACCCAAATGCAGGTCAAGAACATCATGCTGTGCCTCAATCTCAACCATCATCATCCACACTCCCAGTACCATCTACATCATCACCTCTAGTACAATCTCCACCACCTATCCCTGCATCCATTCCTTCACCTACACCTATCCCTGCATCCATACCTACACCTACACCTATACCTGAAACTGAACCTGAACCATTTGAGCACACCTTTGAGGAGCCATCTCCTGTCCACCAACACTTCTCACCCCCACAAGAACAGGCTCAAGGACAAATGACTATGGATGATTTACTTCAAGTAGTTCCTCAGTTGATATCAAGAATTGACAGCCTGGAAACGGATCTCAAACAAACCAAGCTGACAATGGGGAATGCTCTTGTGAAGTTAGTCAAGAAAGTGAAGAAGTTGGAAGGGTTTTTGAAGAGGAGAAATATGGTTTTATCAGACTCTGAAGAGGAAGAACCTGAGGCTCAGGGGAGGAAAAGTCAAGATGATCCTCTAGATTCTTTGGTACAAGGACTGGTTACTCCTTCGATGACAAAGGTAAATGCTTCAGGGGAGGAACAAATGGAAGACATAAGTCCTAATACTCTTGAAGCAGCCAAAACTCTCTCCAGTGTTGCCTCTCTAAAGTCAAAGTCCATTGATAAGGGAAGGAGATATAAGAGAAGAAAAGAGACTAAGGGAAAGAAAGTTGTCTCAAGATTGGTTTTTCAAGAAGAAGTTGATGCTGGTGCTAAAGAAGTTAATACTGCTGAAGGAGTTAATACTGGCAGTATTAAACTTAGTACTGTTAGTGAACAAGTTAGTACTGGCAGTACTAAAATGTCTATTCCTTCACCTGATAAAGGCCAAAGAGAAGGAAAAGCTCCTATGATTATTGAAGAAACTCCTAAGAAGTCAAAGGAACAAATTTTACAAGAGGAAGCTAGCCTTGCTGAAGCAATCAGATTGGATACTTTACAGAAAGAAGAGGTGGCTAAACAAGTACATTTGGATTCTCTCCTAGCACAAAGAATTGCAGAAGAAGAAGAACTGAATGAGCAACAAAAGAAAAGAAAAGCTCAAGTTCAATTTGAAGCTCAGCATTACACAGATGAAGATTGGGATTTAATTAGAGCCAAGATTGAAGCCAATGCAGAGTTGTCAAAAAGTATGCTAGGAAGTGACTTACAAGGAGAAGATTTTGCAAAGAAGATGGTTGATCTAGTAAATCAAAGGAAGAAGTATTTTGCAGAGGAAAGAGCAAGAGCTAAAAGAAATAAGCCCATGACCCAATCACAGCTGAAGACATATATGATGAATTATTTGAAGAATCAGGGGACATGGAAGTTATCTCAGCTTAAGAATTTGAGTTTTGAAGAAGTCAAGGAAGAATTTGATAAGCTAGTGAAACAGGTTGAATCTTTTGCACCAATAAACTTTGAAGCCACTAAAGCTAGTTTGAAAAGATTTGGTGAAGAGCTCCAGACAAAGACTACAAAAAGACTGAAAGATGATGAAGCAAAGGATGCTGAGCCAGCCAAGAAGTCTGGAAAGAGGAGAAAACAGATGGCAAGAAAAGGATTACATACAGACCTTGATAAGGATGATTCTGAAGATTCAGATGAAGTTAGTGAACAAGATGATTCTGTCTTAGGTACTAAAATTCCAATTAATCCTGTTCTTGTAGCTATGAAATCACCTAGTATAGCTACCTATAAGATCATCAAGCAAGGAGAAAAAGGAGTGTACCAAATAGTTAGGGAAGATGGAACTGATATAGTGTACATTAATTTTGGTGCTATGCTGAAGGATATATCTAGAGATGATCTTACTGAGTTATATAGGATTGTAATGAATATATATGGGATGGATGGACCAGAGGATGAGCTAGAGAAGGTATTTTAGAAGTATTTAAAGAATATGTTTGAAGAACCTCTTAGTACAGATCCTATTTAGAGTTTGTTAGGTCAGCAAAGGGTCATAAGTTGGAGATATTATGATACCTATAGAGTACACTGTTTGAACTTGGAGTAAATGGATATATATATATGTTAATTGAAAGAAAATATCCATTATCTGCTGAGATATGCAAAACTATGCTAAATAAGAAACTTCGAGGAAAACCAGATAAGTATTGCTATAAAATGTTAAAAATAGATGGAAAAAAGCAAGCTGGTATTGGGAAGTAGGTACTCTGAAGAGTTAGAAGTCTAGGATGGAGATAAGAAGGGATACACTTGGGAGGTGCATAGCACTAACACAACAAATGGTTATCCTTCACAATCCCCATGTCTAACTGACATAAGAACTGGCTAGTCCCAGGAGCAAACCTTCTTGGTAAAAGACTTCGCAAATCGTTCTATGGTTGACAACGTCAAATAAGTTTGTATGTTTTCAACTCACCATAATATGTTTAACGTGAAGAGTTGGCTAGCCCAACAAGTTATGGTTTGTGGACAAGGTTTGTGGTAAAACCATAACAATCCATATGATTATGGCTTATGGTAAAACAAAATATAAATCCATATTAGATGGTGACACTTTAACCAAAAAAGTAGATGGTATGTCAACCTCTTATTTTTCCCCTCACCAAGTTTCATGTACAAAGAGTTGACATGGTCATCAATCCACCATGGAATTTACCTTTTCTAGGTGCCAAAGGATTGACTAGCCCTGAGCAAACGGCTACAGGTAAAGGCATATCAAATCCGTTTATGGCTGTAATGGTTTGCCAAAAACCATATGGTATTCAACTCACCAATGTTTAATGTACTGAGAGTTGAAATGGTTTTCAGTCAACCATGGACATGCACCTTTCTGGTGGCCAAAGGACTGACTACTCCAGAGTGAATGGCTAACTGGTAAAGAGACATCAAATCCATTTAAAAATTTTCAATGATTCACCTCTCACAGGAGTTAACACACCTGGAAGTGATGAGAATAGACTGAAACTATATGATTTGATGTACATATTGTCAATGTTGCTGATATGACGGATTGCTGAAGAAATTTGAAGAATAGTTGCTGCAAAGATTAAAAAGAGATGACTTGAAGTATTGCAGATCAAGAATAACTTGAAGAATTCTATTTACAACATCCTCAGAAAGCTTAAAGTATTTAAAGTAAAGATCAAGAATGTATTGAAGGAACTTGAAGTTCACAAGTGAAGATCAAGTTAGGGGAGGATTGTTGGGAAATAGATTGTAAAAGACTTAATACTGGTAGTATAACAGTTAAGTCTGGTAGTAATAGTTAGTTCTGGTAGTACTGAGTTAATACTGGCAGTACTAAGTTAAGTCTGGCAGTACTAAGTTAGTACTGGTAGAGTAGCAGTACTAGAGTTAGTACTGGTCATATTTAGTTAAGTCTGTTCATAGTTAAGTCTGTTTATGTAACAGAATAGTAATAGTTATCTTAGAGATATCTTAGGAGATATCTTAGGAAAGGATATGTATTATCCTTTCACACGTTTGTAAAGCCCATTAGGGTTTCCTTGGTGTATAAAAGGAACCCTAAGGCACAATGTTATGTACGTGATTGAAATATCAATAGAAGCATAGAGCTTAATAGCAAATTAGTATTATTGTTTCTTCTTAATTCTTGTGTTAAGATTCCGCATTAACACTTGATATTCATAGTCAGTGTCTCTCACATAGTTGATTTGGATTTATTCAAGTTAGCTATCGTCTTACAAAAGGCTAATCAGATCCTAAACCAAGGACCTACAATTTACATATTTAAAAAAAAAGTCTAAGTTACTCATATGAAAGTATATATGTAGAAGGTATTTTTATTTAGGAACACTTATTAGTCTAAAGCTTGAGCATTCTAAATTTTACTTGTAATGATTTTGTGATTTGTTATCGATAAAACATGAGAAAGATCGTAAGATATAAATAAACGTTTTTACGGATTATTTGTATTAACACCTTTTACCTAATTAAAAAGTAAACTTTAGTGTTACCGGCATCAACTACTTCTAGTGATTGGCCTTCCTTTGATAAAACTGCTCCTCTTCCTGTTTCACCTTCTGTTGTAGCTGAACCTGTAACGAAATAATACAACGCTATTAGAAAACAGTCTAAACTACACAAATATATAGAAAATTGATAGATGTTCAAATATTACCATTTGGGTCTTGATAATACGTATCTAATGTAACCGTTTCTTTATGGCATCATGATTTCTTAATAGAGAACATCTAAAAAATCTACCAATCAAACGGCAAAATCGCTCAACCCAGTAAAATAAACAATCATCAATCAGAATTGATAAATCCAAAGAATCACCCAAAAGACCCAAAGTTAAATAAATTCTATAATTAAATAAACACTATAGCCATGGCCTTTATACTGTACCAATCAAAATCCAAAATTATGTAAACCAAGTAAACCAAAAAATAAATTAGAAGTTATGACTTAAAGTAGGCTGGGTTAACATACATGCAATTTCTTTCCGAATTATGTCTTCAAAATGCCCTTCTTCTCAACCCTTCAAACAAAATTATTAACAGCTTGCTCCGCTGTTGCTCTTGATAAGCCACTACCACCGTTGAATAATTTAACCGATTTTTGATATGGATTTATGTTTTGATAATGGAACGGGGATTGGATAGGAAGAAATGTAATAAGGATCCATAAAAAAGGTATTAATCAATGGAGGTCTTTCTAGACAGACATGGAATGATGAAAGAGTTATAAAAAAGAAAAAAAGAAAAAAAAGAAAGACCGATCAAAATTGGGACAAGCCAATTAGCCCACGCAAATAAGGGAACGACCCGTGGTCAAAATGGCATCGTATTTGATCATAAATGTGTATACTTATAATTCCCAATTCCCACTGCTACATATATGGTTGTACATATGAAGCATGTTTTGGTCAACATTCACTCAACATGTTTATCGTTTTTCTTCAAGTGTCTTATATAACATGTATGACACTCTAAATATTTTAAGGTCAAAGTTGATAGAAAAAGACTTTAAAAGTCAATAGTGGACAATTATTTAGGGACAGAGGGAGTATTATAAGGTACTAATACCCTTACACAGTGGTAAGGCCATTTGGCGATGGTGGTTTACATACGCCAAAAATATAAGCTAACACAAAGACGACGTATTGTGTTTTTTTTGGGTAACCATGGTTTCCCATTTAGTCGACTAATCCACGGGGTTTGAACCCACTGCCACACAGATTCAAACCTGGTAAAGCCCTCCCTTTTCAGGAGGTTGGCGTGACCACTTCAAGTTGTTTGCACCTGGCAGGAATTGAACCTGTGATACTACTGAACCCATTTGATAAGTCATCACTTCTGCTATTGCTGAGATATGATTCCAATCCCTATAGTCTACTGTTGCTTACTTTTTTGCCTCATTTTTAATGTATGGGTTGAAAATGTGTTTTATACTATCTGAAATAATTTTTTGTGGAGTGCAGTAAGGATATTTGGGAGTAAAAACTGAAAAGCAATGGTTGTGGCCTGATATGAAGAATGTTTATTGGCATGATAAATATTGTTCAATGGTCACCTATAAACTATCTAAACTTTTTTCAGATACGATTTGTACTCTTATCGGGTAATGGACGATCTCCATTTAGGCAAATCAAGATTGATCAGCTCAGGTATATATGTTGCGTTGTTTGAAAAGTTAGCATCAGACTTAATATCTTGGTGTATCACTGGGGGTACACATAAATGCAAAGTTTCAACAACTTTGGCAGTTTATAAAGCTAATCTTATCCTATGCCCCCACGTAGGTGGATGTTGATTAATATGTAAAGTATCATAAAGTGTACCATTACTCATAAACTCAACAACTAATAACCTGTTTTGCTAAGGTGTGTAGTTACTAAATCTAACTAAATTCACAAGCCTTGGGCTGTGGATTTTTGACAAAATTGCAATCTCATTTTCAACCTCGGATTTTGGTATTCTAGATTTGGTGTTATGGTGGTTTGTGTGATGGGAGGGTTTTTTTAACAGCCACTAAATGGCCATTACGAAGATGGGCTTTGAAGCCCATGAATTCCTCGACCAAGTCATTTTTGGTCGGGATCATTCTTCATTATTCAATCAATCAAAGTTAAAGATCAATAATTCTTTAGTTCTTCTCTTCTATTTTCTAACTGAGCCAACACATGCTTGAAGTGGTGCCCTATCCCGATACAACCCCAAACCGGGTCGTATCAACTGATGCTTTCATTGAGAGCTCTCGTTGAGAGGGATTCTGATCCAATACTACAACCACTCATATCTTGCACATACTTCATTTTCTCAATCCATCGAGTAAGAACTACAACACCTCCTTTACCATCATATTCCTTAGGGTTACAAGTTAAGAACTCCTTATATGAACAACCTACTCGGTTGTCATTTACTAACACATTCCCAACGTTCTCCTGAACATTCTTATTAACCACATTTCCATTCTGATTTCCAACATTTCCTTGGTTACCAACATGAGCTAGTATGGTGGGTAAGATGTTCTGTAATTAATGGGCAATGATCATCGAGAAGTCAGGTGCTCCTCCCACACACCCATTGACTCCTTGTACATTCCCATTGACTCCCTTAGCTCCCAAACCCTGGTCATTTCCTTGACCATTCAATTTGTCAACACGCTCATCATTACCTCTCCTAGGTCCTCTAACCCTTCCACCTCTACCAACCTGTTCACCTGTTCCCCCTCCTCTTGTTACACCTAAATCGTCTTAGCCTACATTGTATGTACTTACTTTTAGTACATTATTATTTTAACCCAAGTTAAATATTTGAGTACACGGTTGCTAAGCCCTTATCCTTGTAAATATAGTTTTGGGACGATTGGGATTCATGGTAGTATTTATTTTGCGGAAGAATAGGGAAGAAAAGTTAAATCATTACCCTCAAATTTATTCGATAGTCTCCATGTTATGTTGATCCACCTTAATTCAGATCATTAGTTAGATTGTAATTGATAACATCAAATAGTTAATACTTTTTAGTATCAAATTCCTTATGAAAATGCTTGTTATTATGTTATAAATATCTGAAAACAATACTTAATCACTTATATTTTGTTTTCAAGAAAAATTCGAGCATTGGAGCAAAAGACATGGGATTTCTTTGGTATGTTATTACTCATGGTGATTTTAAACCAATTTAAAAGTAATGCTATAACTAAAAAGGATGAAATTTCTCTTTTTGACAAACAAAGTGATGATCTTAAAAAGAGGCTTGCTAAAAATAATGAAACCAATATGGTGATTTATAATGCTTTGTCAAGACAAGAATATAAAATAATTTTTATGAGTTTTATTGTTTTGATGATTAGTTGCATCATATTATAGTATCGCTTGTTTAAAGTCTTGTGAGTTTCGATGTAGTTTGGCGGATAGACTTAGGATCAAATGAGAAGAAATGTTAAAATGAGGAGGAGAAATAACTGTAACCACATACAGTATTAGAGATGCATCGACTTGAATTAGATGCATTCCTAATATTTTAGATGCACCCTAATATATTTTCTACTATAAAATAGAAACATTTCATCAAGTTAAGCGAATCCTATCTATTTTTCGTCCTATGCTGGTTAAATTTATTGTTAGTACTACTTTGCATTGTTTTAACTTTCAAAATACACGTATAAATCGCCGCCTAAAGGATTGTGTATAAATCGCCGCCTAAAGGATTGTGTATAAATCGCCTCGCCTATAGGATCATGTATAAATCACCGCCTAAGGGACATGTATAAATCGCCGTCCAAAGGGATAAGTATAAATCGCTGTCCATAAGGACGTGTATAAATCGTTGTCCATAGGGACGTGTATAAATCGCCGTCCACATGGACATGTTGTTTTTGGTGATCTATCAACATAAATCTTATCTCAACATACTTAATAACGTTCTGCCTCAATCGATTTCTCATAATCATAAATTTCAATTTAACGAAACTTCCATCACTTTCTCGTTATCCTTAAAAATCTCAATCCCATGGATGATGAACCCATGTGGGCTGCCGACCGTGTTGTCGCTTCGACTCCCGGTTCCGCAATCACCATTCCTAAAATCACAAATGAATTTTCCATTAAAGGTAACCACCTAACTCTCATCAAGGGAAACCAATTTGATGGTAGAACAAAAACTGATCCTCATAAACACATTCATGAATTCCTTGGAGTCTGTGATATGTTTAAATACAGAGATACCAAAAATGAAGTTGTCCGCCTAATGATGTTTCCCTTATCACTCACTGGAGAAGCAAAAACCTGGCTGGACGAACTCAATGAACTGTATTAGCCATCATTAATCTGATTAGAAGTTGGTTTGTTTATCCAGTGCAATGATTACTTATCTTGAAGTGGCATATCATTCTTAGACTTAGGCGGGACTTCATCCTAACACCCCTATCTAGTTATTGGCTTTTTGGTTGGAATCGGGCTTTGAGTAAAAAGTTGGGCTTTTGAATCGGTATATGTCATTGGTTCTTATATTGAATCTGATTGGTTTCTTTTATAAATTGTTATTTGGATTTTGTTTGTTTATGGTTTCTTTGAATTTGGATCATAATTTTTATTATACAAGTGAGTCGTTAGAATTATTATTTATATTATATTTGGGACGTTTGAAATATTAGAGCTCGTTTGTCAAGATTTATTAACTTGAATTTTTTTGATATTCGGATAATAAGTTTGAAGTTGAACCGTAATATTTATCAAATAAGTGGGTCATTAGATATTGAATTTGGTATTTGAAATTTGAAGATCGATTTTGTTTTTAAAGACTTGGTTATAATCACGTCTTTTGGATTTTGTTTGATCGTTAGAATTCGTTAATTTGAAAATTTGAATTTTCGTTTGTCGGGCTTTTGAAGTTAGTTGTCAAATTTGATTGTCTTTGGAGAAGATCGTTTGAGCCGATTTGTTTGTTTGGTTGACCGTGTTTGAATTTTTCAGTCAAAGTTTGATTGTTCGTTTTGAAGTAATCGACATTTGCTTTGAATCGATTTTGTTTGGGAGTGCTTTTGAGAATCGATCGTACATTTGAATTAGGCTAGTATCTCTAGCGTTTGGAAAGTAGAATTTTGAATTTGGTTTGGAACATGTTGAGGAGTTCAATTCACGGTGGAGATCGTTAGAAAAGTTACTTAAACTCTAGGGGTTGTTTGGTAAATTTGGTAATTTGTGTGACTTGTCCTGCAAGTTTTGGTATCTGAGTTTGATTAGAATTAGCAAATCATTCTATGACGGCTTGTTTAGTCTGTAAATAGGGATGGATAGCATTATTTTCGTTATACCTTCAGAATTTATGTTTGGTATCTTTGAATTTGGTTTGATAATTTGAATAAAGCTTCCGCTTCGTTTGTTTGATTTTGTTGTTTGTTTCATCTTTGAATTACCAACAGAAATAACTAACGACTAGCAACTTTTTAATCGTTAGCGACTAGCATTTTACATGCAAAGCTTGTTTGACAACAAGTAACTAGTATTTTCATTTTGTGAAACGTTTTTTGAAGAAACATTAGATTCTTGGTGTTAGTGTTATGCTTATTAACTTACATATATACCTTTAAATTTATTTAATCATATTTTATTTTAATGTGTATATTTTTTTATGTTATTTTACACTTAATAATTAAAATTACAACTAAGTTTCAAACAATTTTATTAAGCAAACAACTACTACAAGCTGGTACTATTGCTAGTGCTTCTTGTTTATCGCTTAATGTTGTACCTTTGAAACTTTTAGAATAAACAAGATTTTGAAGCCTGTGCGTTGCTGCGGAGCGAATACACGTTGCTGCGGAATTTGCTTTGCTTTGTTAACTCAAGATATTCATCCAATGGACTACAACTACCCTACATCAGATGTGAAAGAAGCCATACTTATGTTTGGAAATTATAATAAAGATTGCCATGAAGTGAGTACAAATGGCTCTTCATCTGAAGGTGGGAACACAAACAGTAGTACTAACAGTAACGAAGTTCATCCTGAACCTGTAGTAAATATTAATCAAAACATAAACCTTTAGAAATGAAACTTAACATGAATTGACCCGTTCATAACTTCACGGATCAATATCCCTCTAAAACCCTTCAAATGTTATTCAATAGTAACTGAAATAAAAAGAATAAAACTAGATAATTTGTAATTAGGAGTAACGTTTCATGATGAGTTCTTGACTATGTGTCGTATTCACGTCTTAAAAGTTTTCCAATGACTAAAGTAAGGAAACACATGAACCCTAAGTAATAGCAATGATAAGGTGTAATAACGGCAACAAATACCACTCTAATTAAACTTTGAGAAAAAAAGATATTTTGAGAATTTTGATAAGACATCACATAAAGAAGGACTGTTACAATTTTCATTTGGCAAATGGAGCATATGAGAAGAACATCGTATGCCATTTGACATAAACACTTCTCGACTAGTCAAACCTGCTTATGCTTTTAGAAATTGAGCCATTATTTAAAACAGCCTATTTAACTCAAATATTCATATAATCACTTTGGACAGGCAATCCTAAACCCTCAAAATTTGCTTTGGATAATCAAGCTCAGAACTGTTGGCCTTTTCAAAACGCAGCAAGATATAATAAACGAATCTAAGAGGATGTTTGGGACGTCTTATTTAAGTGTTGTTCCGCTTATTTAATGTAATTGAGCTGCGAAAGCGAACTAAAAACTGTTGAGGAAAAAAATGCTTTCCTTTTCCATGTTAACCTTGCGTGATTCATGAAATTCCTTTAACTTTTCAATAGCTCATGCAACTTCTTTTGTTTTCCTTTAAAGAACCTGCATTCGAACAAATTAAACTATCATTTATGTGTTTCGCTTTGATAGAGAAAATTTAATTTGTTTGATTCAAATTCATTCTTCCTGCTATTTTTTTGTGGAAAACTAGAAGGGAGGGGGGTTGAATAGTTTTGCCAATTAAAATTTGCTTTTCAAAATTATAGTTTGAGTTTATGTGAAGTTGACAATATTAATTGATGCACGATATATGATATATATATATATAATGCAAGTAAAGTAAAGAAAGAGTAAGAAAAGATAAAACCGAGACATAAGCGTTTATAGTGGTTCAGCTACAAGGACACCTTCCTTGCCCTACTTCACTCCCCGAGTCACCTACTCTAGAGTTCGTAAACACTAGTCACCAATCTCCTTTAACCGGCGAAGAAGCCTCACATCGTCGCTTACACCTTTTTAACGATACAAAGCTAAATACCGGATTCTAACAAAGGTAGAATCAACCCAATGTAATCAACTTCTTTATACAAGGATGATGAATGATACTACAACAACTAAATAATGTTTAAGATACAAAAATGTAATCTTGATGAGATGATGGAGATGTGAAACAAAATTGCTTGAACTTGATCGTCTCGTATGCTATTTTGGTAATTTCTTCTATTAAGAGAATTTCCTACAAATGATGTATGAAAGCTATCGAGATCTAAAAACAAGAGAGAAATCAGATTATAAGAGATATTAGAATGAGAATGGGTGACTAAAACATGAGAAATAGCTTGGTATTTATAGACAAAAACTAGTACTATAGCACGGTTCCCGCGGTTACCTTGCAAAAGGGAACCGGCCAGTGTATATACATGGAACCGGCTATTTACTATTCACTGGTTCTAGTCGGTTCCATATCACAAAGGGAACCGACCAGTGTTTTATAATGGTGCCGTCCTCTACTGTTCACCGGTTCACAACGGTTCCTTTCCTAAATGGGAACCCTCCAGTGTTATATGATGGAAACGGCTTCCTTACACAAAATTTGAATTTTAGATTGCTAAATCTTGAAATATTTTGTGTAATCTTGATAGATTTGCCTAAGATATGGAGAGGAGATGATGTCATCTATGATGTAAAATATTGCAAACAATATTTACATATTTATAAAGAAAAATAAAAGTCTAAGTTACTCATATGAAAGTATATGTGTAGAAGGTATTTTTATTTAGGAACACTTATTAGTCTAAATCTTAAGCATTCTAAATTTTACTTGTAATGATTTTATGATTTGTTATCCACAAAACATGAGAAGATCGTAAGATATAAATAAACGTTTTTATGGATTATATGTATTAACACCTTTTTACCTAATTAAAAAGTAAACTTTAGTGTTATCGACATTAACTACTTCTCGTGATTGGCCTTCTTTTGCCAAAACTGCTCCTCCTCCTGTTTCACCTTCTGTTGTAGCTGAACCTGTAACGAAACAATACAACGCTATTAGAAGAAAACGTCTGCGCTGAAATTACTCAAATGTGTAGAAAATTGATAATGTTTAAATATTACCATTTGGGTCTTGGATTTATAATTTATAAAAAACATATCTAATGTAGCAGTTTATTCATGGCATCATGGATTCTTGATAGAAGAATATCATCTAAAAAATCTATCAAGTCAAACGGCAAAAACGCTCAACCCAGTAATATAAACAATTATCAACCAGAATTGATAAATCCAAAGAATCACCCAAAAGACCCAAAGTAAAACTAAATTCTATAAAAACAAACACTATAGCCATGGCCTTTATACTATACCAATCAAAATCCAAAATTGTGTAAACAAAGTAAACCAAAAATAAATTAGAAGGTTAATGACTTGTGTGGGGTGGGCGTTAGACGTAAATGCAATTCTTTTCAAAATTATGTCTTCAAAATGTCCTTCTTCTCAACCCTTCAAACAAAATTATTAACAACTTGCTCCGTTGTTGCTCTCGATAAGCCACTACCACCGTTGAATAATTTAACCAGTTTTTGATATGGTTTTATGTTTTGTTATGGTTAGGGTTGGGTAGGACAGCAATGTAATGTGGATCCACAGAATAAGGTGTTAATCACTGGAAGGTGTTCTCTAGACAGATATAGAATGACGCATAATGAGTATAAAAAGAAATAAACTAGAGAAGGCCGCTCGGCATTAGAACAAGCAATTAGCCCACGCAAATAAAGGGAAACGACCGTTGTCAAAATGCATTATTTAATATAATAGTGTAATCTACATTTAACTTCCTAATTCCCCACTGCTACATAGATGGTTGTACATATGAAGCATGTTTTGGTCAACATTCACTCAACATGTTTATCGTTTTTCTTCAAGTGTCTTATATAACATGTATGACACTCTAAATATTTTAAGGTCAAAGTTGATAGAAAAAGACTTTAAAAGTCAATAGTGGACACTTATTTAGGGATGAAGGGAGTATTATAAGGTACTAAAACCCTTACATAGTGGTAAGGCCATTTGGCGGTGGTGGTTTACATACGCCAAAAAAATCAGCTAACACAAAGATGACGTATTGTGTTTTTTTTGGGTAACCATGGTTTCCCTTTTAGCCGACTAATCCAGGGGGTTTAAACTCACTGCCACACAGATTCAAACCTGGTAAAGCCCTCCCTTTTCAGGAGGTTGGCGTGACTACTTCAAGTTGTTTGCACCTAGCAGGAATTAAACCTGTGATACTACTGAACCTATTCGATAAGTCATCACTTCTGCTATGGCTGAGATATGATTCCAATCCCTATAGTCTACTGTTGCTTACTTTTTTACCTCATTATTTGTTGGGATCAAAAGGCTTCATGATGATCTTAGAGTTAATACTGCTAAGGTTAGAGTTACTGCTGCTAAGCATAACTTAGTGCTGTTAGTGATATTAGTGAAAAATATGCTAAGTAGTTAGTACTGTCAGTTAATACTGCTAGTATATATTACTACTGCTAATGGAATATAAGACTGCTCAGAGACTTAGAAGAAATACTACTAAGTAGTTAATACTACTAGTATAAAAGTTACTACTGTTAGTGTAACTTAGTACTGTTAGTATATGTTAGTACTGCTTGAGTAAAGTTACAACTGTTAGCATGTAAAACCCCGTATTTAAGGTCACTACTATTTCTAATCTTATATTTATTTTATAAATTTTGCGTATTTAAGGTCACTACTTAATCTGAATTTACAATGAATTTTTAAATTTTAAATAATTCATTTTTATTATCTTAATCAATTTTTATTAAAATCGTTAATTTTAAAACCCTCGCGAATCCTACAATTTAAATTTATCTGTTTTTATAATCGAGAAATCAACGACTCCGTATTCAGGCCTTGAGTGCCTATTTATTTTTGTTTTTATATAATTCATCTTTCTCGTGTTTTAAATTGCACCCGAGACGAAAATCACGGTTTAGGAAAAAGTAACGAACTAGAATATGTAATTGGGCTCGAAAACAAAAGTGATACAATGATTACTAATCAAAGCCCAACCAAGCCCACCCCAAAAGGGGGAGGCCGGTTATCTAACTCCAACAAACACACCCTTATATATTTTTTAGGGATTTTTCTAGTAAATGTATATATCCTATAAATAAAACCCCTTTTTTTCTCTTTTCCATATAAGCCAAATCAAAACACATACACAAACACAAATAACGTTAAAAAAAACACACACACACATAAGAAAACCATCCGTATTCCCTTCCCTTCTTCATCTACTGTTCGACACATAAGGGAGGAAACCACCATAGTCATCACCAAAACTTCATTAATCCACTTCCTTTTTACACCAAATC